>SJXQ01007017.1:196496-250558 GCA_006408695.1 Aepyceros melampus | reverse complement strand
TAAACTGCGCGACTGAACTGACTGAACTAATTATTTTTTACAGTTCCTTATCATGTGAACAAATTGTACATATTCATAAGTTGGATGTCCAAAGTACAAAATTTTGTGTAGTGATGATAGAATGTTTATTGATAAATCTTTGCATAGATTCATATTAACTTAAATAAATTAATTTTGCTTGTATTTCTCTTATCAGGGACTCACTCTAGGAGATACTGAGTTGGTCAAAAAGTTTCCTCAATTTTTAAGTGTAAATACAAGAAATATTTTAAATTTTGTCCAAGAACATTATTGAACAATGTATTCACCATTTCATTCTACTACCTTCTGCCACCTTTCAGGTAGCTTCATATTTCCATCTTCCCAACAGTTTTTGTCTTTTTTTGAGCAAAGACCTGTTCCAGGTGCCTTTTATAGTCTTCCAGGGAATTGAAAATATTTTCCATTATGAGAATTTTATAAACAGCAGAATAAATGGAAATCCGAAGATGCAATATCTGGTGAATACAGTGGTTGAATCAGAATTTCCCAGTGAAGCTGTAACAGTTTTTGCCTGGTCATCAAAGAAATACATGGCTTTACGTTATCCTGATGGAAGAGTAAATGTTTTCTCTTAACTAATTCTGGATGGTTCTCATTAAGTGTTGCTTTTAATTGATCTAATTGAGAGCAGTACTTGTTGAAATTAATCATCTGGTTTTACAGAAAGAACTCATGATAGAGGACTCCCTTCTAATCCCACCATATACACAACATCTTTGAATGAAGAACAGCCTTTGTTGTGGTTGATGGTGGTTCATTTCACTTGCACTGTGATTTCTTCCATTCCTTGGTAGTGTACAGAATCCATTTTTCATCACCTACCACAATTTTTTTGTTTTTGTTTTTTGTTGAAGAGGTAACATTTTATTTATTATTTTTTTTAATTTTTATTTTTACTTTATTTTACTTTACAATACTGTAGTGGTTTTGCCATACATTGACATGAATCCATCTGGGGTGTACGAGTTCCCAATCCAATATCCCCCCCACCTCCCACCCCATATCAACTCTCTGGATCATCCCTGTGCACCAGTCCCAAGTATCCTGTATCCTGTATCAAACGTAGACTGGCGATTCATTTCTTACATGATAGTATACATGTTTCAGTGCCATTCTCCCAAATCTTCCCACCCTCTCCCTCTCCCTCAAAGTCCAAAAGTCCACTCTATTCGTCTGTGTCTCTTTTGCTGTCTCGAGACATGAATCCATCTGGGGTGTACGAGTTCCCAATCCAATATCCCCCCCACCTCCCACCCCATATCAACTCTCTGGATCATCCCTGTGCACCAGTCCCAGTATCCTGTATCCTGTATCAAACGTAGACTGGCGATTCATTTCTTACATGATAGTATACATGTTTCAGTGCCATTCTCCCAAATCTTCCCACCCTCTCCCTCTCCCTCAAAGTCCAAAAGTCCACTCTATTCGTCTGTGTCTCTTTTGCTGTCTCGCATACAGGGTTATCATTACCATGTTTCTAAATTCCATATATATGTGTTAGTATACTGTATTGGTGTTTTTCTTTCTGGCTTACTTCACTCTGTATAAGCGGCTCCAGTTTCATCCATCTCATTAGAACTGAACTAGTACAGCCACTATGGAAAACAGTGTGGAGATTCCTTAAAAAAATTGCAAATAGGACTGCCATATGACCCAGCAATCCCACTGGTGGGCATACACACCGAGGAAACCAGAATTGAGAGACACATGTACCCCAATGTTCATTGCAGCTCTGTTTATGATAGCCAGGACATGGAAACAACCTAGATGTCCACAAATTTAAAAAAAAAAATGTTTTTATTATGTTTAAGTAGAGAATAGCTTGTGGAAATATGATCATGAAGGTTTTTTTCACTTAACTTACATGGAACCCAAACATCAAAGTGATTAATATAATCAGGCTGGTGCAAAAGATGTTCAGTGCTTGATTTGGATATTTTGAGTATGTCAGCTATCTTCCATGTGGTATAATGTTGATTGTTCTCAGTGTCTCGAGTTGATCGCTTTCAACTTTAACTGGTCCACCCAACAGTAGAGCATCGTCCAGCAAGAAATCTCTAGCACAAAACTTGGCAAATCATTTTTGACACATCTGATCAGTCACAGCACCTTCTCCATACACTGCATAAATCTTTTGGGGGAGGGGTGTGTTTCAGTTGTGCTTTGTCTTTCTTGAAATAATAAAGCATAATATGCCAAAATGTTGCTATTTGCTTCCATCTTCAATATTAAAATGGCTATACAAACATTCACCAGTTTTGATAATTTTTAAATGCATGTCGATATGACAGCTATTTTGATATAATCTAACTAAATGTTTCAAATGAAATTAAAGATAAACAAATGCTATTGGAGTCATTTTATGGGAAAAAAGCAAACAAACTTTTTGACTAACCCAATATGTCACAGAAAAGTTCATTCATGGATCTGTGGGGACCACACACATAAAGTCGTTAACTGTGGTGACACAAAATTCCAGAGTTGCTAACTAGCTGAATCCCTACACTATGGAAGCAAACATTTCAAATTAAAGGAGGCCCAGATTACAGTAATTTTACAAAACAGAATAGAGAGACATAATGGTGTGTTTGTACTAAGACGGTCCTGGAGAAGGAAATGGCAACCCACTCCAGTACTATTGCCTGGAAAATCCCATGGATGGAGGAGCCTGGTAGACTACAGTCCATGTGGTCACAAAGAGTTGGACATGACTGAGCGACTTCACTCACTCACTCACTAAAACAGGGCTTCTCTGGTGGCTCAGATGATAAAGAATCTTCCTGCAATACAGGAGACCCGGGTTCGGTCCCTAGGTTACAAAAATCCCCTGGAGAAGGGGAATGGATGTCCACTCTAGTAATCTTGCCTAGAAAATTCCACAGACAGAGGAGCCTGGTAGGCTACAGTCTATGGAGTTGCAAAGAATTGGACACGACTGAGCAACTAACACACACCCACATCCCGCCCCCAACACACACACACAGTAAAATGAATGTGCTTCAAAAATGTAGAGTTGCATGGGACTCTTTAAGCATCAAAGCAAGTTAAATGACAACATGCTGATGCTGCTGCTGCTAAGTCACTTCAGTCGTGTCCGACTCTGTGCGACCCCAGAGACAGCAGCCCACCAGGCTCCCCCGTCCCTGGGATTCTCCAGGCAAGAACACTGGAGTGGGTTGCCATTTCCTTCTCCAATGCATGAAAGTGAAGAGTGAAAGTGAAGTCGCTCAGTCATGTCCGACTCCTCGCGACCCCGTGGACTGCAGCCTACCAGGCTCCTCTGTCGGATTTTCCAGGCAAGAGTACTGGAGTGGTGTGCCATTGCCTTCTCCAAATGAAACATGAGTGCACATTAAAATGTATACTATATTTACATTATACGGCTATATTTCTTTTTTAAGAGCATATAGCCGCTCTCATAGAGACGGTGCCTGTATGAGGAAGGAGAACTGGGGTGAGGATAAGAAATGAGGATTGAAGAGGATTATAGGATACAGAATTAGGGTGTGATTAACTCAATTTAGTCCCTTAAAAATGAAAAATGAGTTACATACATATTCATAATTTGTATTCCTCCTGAGTCTTTAGAACCACTCTAGGACATGTTTAAATGGTTTTGTCTTTATCCTCAGACATAAAACTCGGGCAGAAGCCATGGTGGAAAATACTGAATATTGGAGTAGTTTATGGGTGATTAAAGGACTTATCCAATAAATGATAAACTGAAATCCAGATATTTGAGTGAGCACAATAAAGTTAATAATAAAAAAGCATGTGAATTGCATCTAAAAGAGTGTTTCCTCAATAGGGAAATCAAAAATAATTAACCAAGACTATAGTGGCTTCATTTCATGTTCTTAGATGCTTTGGGAATAATCAAGAAATTGCATTCAGATTTCTAGGGGACTGTCTCAAAAGGGAGGGACATTCATAAATTCTTCTGACTTCAGTCAGACTATTAACCCATGGCAGAACAAGAAGGCATTCCTTGTTTTTGGTGAGTGGATGGCTGATTACTAGACTAGCTCCAGTGACAATTGTTGATTTATATCTTCAGTTTAAAATTATAGATGAATTTAGTCACCGATGCCAGACCCAATACATTAGTCCATGAATATTAATACTCTCTTGTCATAACTGATTTATGGAGAAATTTACACAGTAAACTCCATTATTGTATTCTTTGCAAATAGTAAACAATCTTTTTTTTCTATTTGTTATTAACTCTATACTGGGATTCTAAAACCATAAACATTCTGAAGGGAGTGTAGGTATTTCTTGAAACCTCCACGTAGAATGTTTATGAAGGGAGTGCAGGTATTTCTTGAAACCTCCCTGTAGAATGCTGTTAATGCAAAGAGCTGATTGCAGACCAGAGTTTCTGATACTAAAGAACCATCTATGCCTCAGATGGTAAGTTTCTGCCAGAACTTTCAGTTATACAGTAATGCAATATTATTAACATTATCATGGCTCCATAGAGTTTTATTTGTGTGCTATATATATATATATATATATATGTATATATATATATTTGCTGCCTTTTTCTGTTAATATATGAGACGGTGTTGGTCAGAGTGTAAATTTCAAAAGAAGACTCTGAGTCAAGGAGCTGGACTTTTAATGTTTACTTATAGAGGATTTTAGGAATCAAAAATGAAGGATAAGTGTTATGGTCTTCTTGACAGACCAGAACCTGGGGACAAGAGTCGATGAAAAGAAGGTGAAGAAAAGAAGGACGTGGGGGACGCAAGTCTCTAGTGGATCAAGGGTGCTTCAATCATGGCGGCGTGTGCTTATATATTGTTATACAAGGAAGCTTTAGGCAGAAAAATAAAGTTGAGCAAAAACACCGAAACCAAATGCATAACCACAGTAACTAGGGGAATAACAATTGTCACAGGGCCAGAAGACAATCCATGTATTGGAAATAGGAACACGACTAAGTAGTTTTACAGAATAGTAAAAGGTTACTGAAAGGAATCCACATATGCGTTCCATCTCGTGACCTCAGTCCTGAGAGATGCGTGCAGCTCTGCTCATTCCTGTTTTCCAGGAACTGATAAGGAAGAGAAGGCCCTTGAGAAACAGAAAACAACATACAGGATTCCTTAAAAGTAAACGTTCCCTGGCAGATAAGGAACGCGAGACTCCCCTGATTAGGGAGAAAGCTAACAAAGTATGCAATAAAGAAAATGGCTGCTACATGCAACTAAATTTCAATGACTTAAGACAGTGTCCTTGCTTGGAGAATCCCAGGGACAGTAGAGCCTGGTTGGCTGCCATCTATGGGATCGCACCGAGTCAGACACGACTGAAGCAACTTAGCAGCGGCAGCATCAGCAAGACAGTTTAGCTTCCTGCATAAAAGAGGGCTAGAAAGCTTGAGTTTCTATCCACTGAGTCCTGTCACTTATTAGTTTAATGTTTCTCTTAACACGTTAGAACTCAGGCCCTTACAAACTGCTGTGGGTGGTGTCCAAACAAGATCCCTTTGCCCTCAGGAAATGAAGTCAAACACTAGAGATGGAAAGCAACCAGTGTGTCAGAAAACAATCTATCTTGGCTTGTAGGTCAAATCAGAAAGAAAAATACAGTGTCAGTCAAGCAATCAATGTCTGACTCTTTGCTACCCTATGGATGATAACTCCCCAGGCTCCTCTCTCCACGGAATTCTCCAGGTATGAAGATTGGAGTGCCCTGCCATTCCCTTCTCCAGGGCATCTCCCCATGCAGGGATCAACCCAGGGTCTCCCGCATTGCAGGCAGATTCTTTATAATCTGAGCCAACAGGGAAGCCTGGGTCAATTCAGAGGTGACCTCAAACACAGAGCATGGAAGACAGCTATGTCTGTTCAGTGATATTTGCAGTAGTAAGTTGATGGAAAAGGCAAAATAACACAGAATAAACTTTTAAAAACATTTTCTCAGAAGCTGCCATTGGTTTCTCTTTTACTCCTTCTCTGGGTCATTCTTCATCAATATTATGTTGAGGAATCACATCGACATCTTTAGAATTTGCCTTCACAGTTCCTTCACTGGCCCCCACCACACCCACAGGCAGAAGGACCTTAGGATCCCAAAAAGGCCAAACTCTTCTACTCTTTGTCTCTAGAGGCATTCAGGAAAAACCAGCTCTTATACAGAGATGAAGCTGTTAATTTATTCTTTCCTGTTTGCAGGTATTCTCTCCTCACACAGATGTCAGTAAATTCTGCTAACATGAGTGTGTGGGCTACACTGACTTGGCCATTTTAAAACCATGCAACAGGAAGGAGACTTTTGCTCTTCCCTGCTTTCCAAAATAAACTTTTTGACTCTGGGTACTATGTCCTCCACACCACCATGATAGGATGTCTTTGAGCTTATCACCTTTGTATCAAGTTTAATTTTATGCAGATAATAGGCTGAAGGCTTGGAAGCACTATATATATAGTGGAGCAAAGTTGAGTCTAAAATCAATACCAATAAGAGTCAAGAAATATCAATCCTTGGAAGATTTCTTAATCTAGTGCATGCATTATAGTTTTAGTATTTGTGAATTTGCCACACCTTAAACACTTCATAATCTAGCCTGGTGGAGAAGGCGATGGCACCCCACTCCAGTACTCTTGCCTGGAAAATCCCATGGATGGAGGAGCCTGGTAGGCTGCAGTCCATGGGGTCGCGAAGAGTCAGACACGACTGAGCAACTTCACTTTCACTTTTCACTTTCCTGCATTGGAGGGGGAAATGGCAACCCACTCCAGTGTTCTTGCCTGGAGAATCTCAGGGATGGGGGAGCCTGGTGGGCTGCCGTCTACGGGTCGCACAGAGTCGGACACGACTGAAGTGACTTAGCAGCAGCAGCAGCAGCAGCAGCAGCAATCTAGCCTAGGGTATTGCCTTTTCACTCTCATTAATCTAAATGCCTTAAGAGAAGCTTTCTTCTTGATCTCTTGTGTTTTGTGTTACAAACTGCACACATCGGAAGTGAATAGGAAGAATTATTTTTTGAAGGATGAGAAGAGGGCAGAAGACCTCCCTACACCTCTTCACAGCTCCCAGGTATATAGCACAAGTAAAACAAAAACTGTGTTACTCAGCTTATAGAATTTCTGCACGTCTGAGAATCTAGCATCATGGGATATCATTATAATGAAGTGGTATACTTTTAAATAATCTTCATGGATTATGAAAAGCCACATAACAGTGGTCTAGCGATCGACACTGAATCCCACATTTGGTGAGTATAATGCTGGACATCTTAAGTTAGAAAATTTTGGCTTTTGCTAAGGAGGACTTGCCAAGTGCACTATTTGTCAAATTCTGAAGATGTAATTGGAAAAGATTTAGACTGATTTTATGCCCTTCACTAACGCTACATAATTGCAGAGTTAGTGCTCCCTGATTGAGAAAATATGGTATATTTTACAAAATAACGAAAAGAAGATAAGGACTTTGGGCTTTATTAGCTGTTTTAAATGAGAAAGTATTGTTGTCTTTTTATACTTTTAAAATAATGTGTGTAAATATTTCTGCTGCTGTTAATTCACCTAAAGACTTGCAACCCTGACCTACTTTAAGACCCATTCAAGATTCTTCTTCTTTTTTATCCTCCCTAGTTTTTTATCTTCCCTTTGAAAGAGAATATTCTCAATTTGACCAACCCATGTATGTCAGTTGGGACTGTTTGCAAAGTTTTAGAATACATAGCTAAGACTGGGTGTTTGAGTTTGCATAAGATAATAATTAATGGGTTTTACATAAATTCATTCCCCAAGTCCTGGTGAAACTCTGAAGTTTGTGCTTCTATCAGAGAAGAGTCAGTCTTATTGCTCAACTTTCCTGTTTCTTTTTCCAGTTGGTGCCTTGATGCTTGGGTAGGGGTGATGTGGGGAGAATCAGATGAAACCATATAATAATAATAATAAGATGAGAGCTTGTTACCTGGAGAAGTGAACATTCCTCTGATTATACCTGAGAAGCCCTCTAACCACAAATAAACCATCCTGCTCTTGAATCCGTCACATGAAGACCCAGACATAAGGTCAGGTGTCACTTTCACAGTTAGGAAGCCAAACTCCTCCAACTCATAAATATGCCCATGAACTGAAAGCTTGTCTTGTTTTCAATACCATAGGACTTTATCTCAAAATGCTTTAATAAAGGTAATTTTAAAATAAATAAAAACCGACTCAGTTGAGTTTCAGAACTCCAAGGATTTGTAAAGTACAACATAATTTGGATGAAAAGCTTTGTCACAACACACAAGCGTCTGTGGAAAAATTCTTTTCCTTGAGTATAACTTTTGTAGCTAAAGGCCCTAGATTTTTCCCTCTTTCTGGTTTGGTTGCTGCTAATGAATGTTTGTGGGGTTTTTTTTACCTTTTTTTTTGTAAATAATTTGTTAATACTGTGAATAGATTTTTAGAAAGAATGAATTGTATGAGGTAGATTTAATCTTCCAATTAAGCAAATTTATATTCTGATGTTCTTGAAATTTATATTTGCTTAGTGACATTCAAAAGTTATACTTTTAACTCGCTGCTGCTCAGTCCCTAAGTCATGTTCTAGTCTCTGCAATCCCAAGGACTGTAGCAAGCCTCCTCTGTCCTTCACTGTCTCCCGTGGTTTGCTCAGATTCACCTCCATTGAGTAGGTGATGCCATCTACCATCTTATCTTTTGCTCCCTCTTCTCCTTTGACCTTCAGTCCTTCCCAGCATCAGGGAATGCTCTTTCCCGATGAGTTGGCTCTTTGCATCAGGTGGCCAAAATATTGGAGCTTCAGTTTCAGCACCATGAGTTTAACATTTTTCTTTTAATACCAAGTTCTTGACCAGTCTGTGACTGATTTTTATATGGATGAGCAAAAGATTCAATTTCACCATTTTCTATGGAGATAATTAATTTTGTATAATTTTTTTACAAAACGGATATTGGAATGAAAATAATATTTGAATACGTGGAGTTACACTAAAGAGAAGCAAATCAAAGTCTATTAAATAAGTTAGCAATAGTTTTTTTCAGAGACTGGGCCTGAAGT
This sequence comes from Aepyceros melampus, assembly GCA_006408695.1. NCBI lineage: Eukaryota > Metazoa > Chordata > Mammalia > Artiodactyla > Bovidae > Aepyceros > Aepyceros melampus. The sequence goes on along the minus strand of SJXQ01007017.1, from coordinate 241,489 downwards.
TCCAAGGGAAAGAAAGTAAGTACTGTTACTTTGTATTATGATTCTTTCTAAAATTCGATATATATATATTTTTTACCAATTATATGTATTTCAACTGAAAAATATTTTTGAAAAAAAATCAGGTTTCCCACTCTGGCCAAATGTTTGTAATGACAGTTTGTTAACAGAGCTATAAAGGAACTGTGTATATTTTGTAATGAGAATCAGTATATGACAGAAAAATTAAAATGACTGTTATATATGTGAAGTTCTGATGGTGGTGGTGGTGGTTAGTTGTGTCTGACTCTTTGCAACTACATAGACTGTAGTCTGCCAGGCTCCTCTTCCATGGGATTTCCCAGGCAAGGAGAGTGCAGTGGGTTGCCATTTCCTTCTCCAGGGGATCTTCCAGGATCAAACCATCTCTCCTGCATGGCAGGCAGATTCTGTATCGCTGATCCACCGCGAAGTCCATCTTACCTTATAATGGTTTCTAAATTTGGTTCCAGGTTCAGTGATGGAGGTGAGTGTTGTTTTAAATCACTCCATCAAAAATAATTAGATTCATCTTACACATAATGGCTTTGCATACCACACTTTTATCAGATGGTATCTTCTGAACCCCAGCGTCTATTCTTACAGTTCTTCCCACAGTTATTTCCCTTGATGGCCTGGATGGACAAACAAAATCAAACAGTGCCTGGTGAACTCATCCTCACGGGAATCACAGACCGGCCTGAACTGCAGGGTCCCTTCTTTGTGCTGTTCCTCACCATCTATGCAGTGTCGGCGGTGGGAAACTTGGGCATGATCTTTCTCACCAAGGTGGACTCCAAGCTACAGACACCCATGTACTTCTTTCTCAGAAACCTGGCTTTCATCGATCTTGGCTATTCCACAACTGTGGGACCCAAAATGCTGGTAAATTCCGTAGCTGATCAAAACACAATCTCCTATCACTGGTGTGCTACGCAGCTGGCTTTCTTCATCTTGTTCATCATCAGTGAACTTTACATCCTGTCAGCAATGGCCTATGACCGTTATGTGGCCATCTGCAACCCCCTGCTCTACACAGTAGTTATGTCACCGAGAGCATGCTGGGTGCTGGTTGCAGCTTCCTATGTTTACAGTGCTTCCGTTTCTCTGATAACTACCATCGAGATATTTACCTCATCCTTCTGTGGCTATAACATTAGTCATTTCTACTGTGACAGTCTCCCCTTGCTGACTTTGCTGTGCTCAAGCACATGGGAAATTGAGCTGTTCATACTGATCTGTTCCGTGTTTAATTTGGTTTCATCTTTTCTGATAGTCCTTGTGTCTTACATACTGATCCTTAAGGCCATCCTAAAAATGACCACTGCACGGGGCAGGCAGAAGGCTTTCTCCACCTGCGGCTCTCATCTGACAGTGGTGGCCATACTCTATGCCACTCTGGCCTTTATGTATATGCAGCCCAGGTCCAGCCACTCTTTCGATACTGACAAATGGCCTCTGTATTTTTCACTTTGGTCATACCCATGCTGAACCCTATGATCTACAGCTTGAGGAACAAGGAAGTAAAAGGTGCTCTGCAGAGGATGTGGAAAAATCTCTGCAAAATTCCTATATAAAAGTAAATATAGAAGGCATGCATGATAAATTAGATTATAGACAACTGGTTATTTTATGTGACAAATTACTCAAAAGCAGTAATGTGTGAAAGTCATGCACACATTAGGAATGGTTTCTCTTGTGTCAACTGTAGATGTCCAAGTTGTGATCATTCTTCCAGTGTCAATTTTGGTTTAACCTCAAGTTTCAATGCAAGAGACTTAAGTCCAGATCACTGTTCTCACTTTGCCAAGTGTTTATGTTTCAATTGAAGGGAAGACTTTTTTTTTTATTTTTACTACATCCATCATTAAATATTTCTTAAAGACATTCTTGTGTTTTTTAATAAAATGTTTTTTTTTTGTGTGTGTGTGTATGTGTGTGTGTGTGTTTTACATAACATTTAAATACTAGTACCCATCATACTGGGCTTCCCTGGTGGCTCAGAGGTTAAAGAGTCTGCCTCCAATGTGGGAGACCCGGGTTCGATCCCTGGGTCGGGAAGATCCTCTGGAGAAGGAAATGGCAATCCACTCCAGTATTCTTGCCTGGAGAATCCCATGGACGGAGAAGCCTAGTAGGTTACAGTCCACGGGGTTGCAAAGAGTCGGACACGACTGAGCAACTTCACCACCTTCACCCATCATACTGGCTAAGTAGAAGATGGCAGTTAGTGTTCTTTTGCTGGCGAATACAACAATGAGCAATATATCAAAAATATTGGCCTTAATGAAACATTAGCCATATCCCCTTTATGGCTGCTGCCATCTCAAATTTCTGTCAAATTATGAAACAAACATTTTTAAGCTTGGGGAAACAAAAATAAAATGGCAGTTATTCTCAAATGGATATGTTAATTAAAAATCCAAAAAATAAATTTCAAGCTAAAATATTAGAAATAAGAAGTAAATTTTACAGGTTGATGGCTATAATGTCAGCATACAGAAATAGTTACTTTGTAGACTATTTTTGTAGAGTAGCCTGCTTCATTTTATTCTTCAAAGCCAAATTTGCCTGTTACTCCAGGTTCTTTTGACTTTTTTTGCATTCCAATCCCCAATGATGAGTAGAACATATGTATTATTTTTTTTAATTTTGGTGTTAGAATTGATTAAATTCTTTTAGCCTAAGATGGAGAAGCTGTTTACAGTTAGCAAAAACAAGACCTGGAACTGACTGTGACTCAGATTATCAGCTCTCATAGCAAAACTCAAGCTTAAACTAAAGAAAGCGGGGAAAACCACTAGGCAAGCCAATTATCAGTTCAGTTCAGTCCCTAAGTCATGTCTGACTCTTTGCATCCCCATGGATTGCAGCACGCCAGGGCTCCCTGTCCATCACAAACTCCTGGAGCTTGCTCAAGCTCATGTTCATCAAGTTGGTGATGCCATCCAACCATCTCGTCCTCTCATCCCCTTTTCCTCCTGCCTTCAGTCTTTCGCAGAATCAGTGTCTTCTCCAATCAGTCAGTTCTTTGCATCAAGTGGCCAAAGTATTGGAGTTTCAGCTTCAGCATCAGTCCTTTCAATGAATATTCAGGACTGATTTCCTTTAGGATGGACTGGTTGGATCTCCTTTCAGTCCAAGGGACTCTCAAGTGTTTTCTCCAACATCACAACTCAAAAGCATCAATTCTTCCATGCTCAGCTTTCTTTATAGTCCAATCTCATGTCCATACATGACTACTGGAAAAACCATAGCTTTGACTAGATGGACCTTTGTTGGCAAAGTGATGTCTCTGCTTTTTAACATGCTGTCTAGGTTGGTCAGAACTTTTCTTCCAAGGAGAAGCATCTTTTAATTTCATGACCACAGTCACCATCTGCAGTGATTTTGGAGCCCCCCAAAATTAAGTCTTTCACTGTTTCCATTGTTTCCCTATCTATTTGCCATGAAGTGATGGGACCAGATGCCATGATATTAATTTTCTGAATGTTATTTTTAAGGTATTACTTAAATCAAATCCTCTGTGAATATGCAGTGGAGATAATTAATAGATTCAAGGCATTAGATCTAGTAAATAATGTGCCAGAAGAACTATGAGCAGAGGTCCATAATATTGTACATGGCAAAGAGAAGGGGAAAAGGTAGACGTAGTGACAGATTTCCTCTTCTTGGGCTCTAAGATCACTGCGGATGGTGACTGCAGCTGTGAAATCAGAAGATGACTGTCTCTTGGCAGGAAAGCTATGAGAAACCTAGACAGTGTGTTGAAAAGCAGAGACATAACTCTGCCAACAGAGGTCCATATAGTCAAGGCTATGGTCTTCCCAGTGGTCATGTATGGTTGTAAGAGCTGAATCATAAAGAAGACAAAACACCAAAGAATTGATGCCTTATAACTGTGGTGCTGGAGAAGACTCCTGAGAGTCCCTCGGACAGCAAGATGAAGCCAAGCAACCTTAAGGAAAATCAACTGAATACTCATTGTAAGGACTGATGCTGAAGCTGAAGCTCCAGTATTTCAGTCATCTGATGCATACAGATGACTCAATGGAAAAGTCCCTGATGCTGGAAAAGATTGAGGGCAGAAGAATAAGAAGGCATCAGAAGATGAGAGATGGCTGGGTGGCATCACTGATGCAATGGACACGATCTTGAGGAAACTTTGGGAGATGGTGAAGGACAGGGAGGCCTGGTGTGCTGCAGTCCATGGGGTTGCAAAGAGTCAGTCACAATGGGTGACTGGACAATAACAAACATCTTTATTATGTTTTTTGATGAATGCTACACATTTAGTTTGATGTTATAAGCTTGTACTCTTTGAATAGTGGAAAAAAATGTAACCCTTGGAAAGGGAGTTAATATTATTAAGAAACTCCACCTTTTAAGATTTTCATGATTATACTTGGACCCTTAATGAAGATGTGAAATTTGTTATTTGATATCATATGATGTAAAATGGTATATAAATATGATATAGATTTGGTATAAATGGAATTTATTTCTAAATTTTAACCCAAATAATGACAGATTCCCACAGTGTTTTCCAACTATGTCTGAATTAAAGGCATTATATCAATGTATTTATAGTCCTTGTAATTTATCTGCTTCTAATATACTATGGGTTTCCCAGATTTGTCCATATTATTGTAAGGATCAATGCCATTTGAAAGTCATCACTTTTTTTTTTTGCTAGAGGTGAAGTCAAAATAAAATATTAAAGCATTCATTTCACTACATTGTGACTTCATCACACCATAAGATCTAATTAGTTAGAGGACTCTCACTCCCTTCCACCTACAAATCTTTGAGGCTTTCAAATCATCCCTTAAATGACTAACTGCACATCTAATGGAGATTGGAATGAAAAAGAAAATCTGTACAAATACAGATTTACTCACAGGGCAGTCCTTTCAAAATTATGAAGCGAGAATGTATATTTTGCTTAAAATTAAGGTTATTTTCCATTCTTTATTTATTTAATAGCTCTTTCCAAAACTCACTTTATTCTCTCTCAAAAAATTACTTTGATGTTTAACTACATGCATTTAAAGGCATATTTTTGATCTCTCTTTGTAGATTACATTTACTGTCATGCATTTATTGTTGAAAGGTATAGTTGGTGGCACCAGCGGAGCGGGGTGGGGGAGGAGGATTAGAAATGATTTAGCTTCTCTAACCTTTGTACTTAGTGTATACACTGAAGGTCCAATGTTCACGATTGTCCATTGTGTTTTGTACATATTTTCAGGTGATTATTGGCCATTTGTATATCTCCTGTGAGAAATTTCTGTTCACATCTTTTGTCTACTTTTAATTTGGGTGTTTTTTCTATTGTTGAATTATAAAAGTGTTTTGTATATTTAATGTATTAGACACATCAGACATATGATTCCCAACTTTTTCCATTGTGAGAGTCACATTTTTTAATACTTTGAGAATGTCCTTTGATAGACAAAACTTTGTTTTAATTTTCATTTAGATAAGGTCAAATTTTTTTTGTGTTTTTTTTTTGGTGTGTGTGTTTTTTTGTACTGTTATGTGTCATGTCTAAGACACCTGTCAGGAGCTAAGTGACTTGGGAGAGAGAACTGAGCTGCCAATTAAATTAACAAACCATAAACATAAGATTTAAGATTTTAACCACTTATTACAATGATAATCTCATCATAGCTCATGAAGGTTAATCATTATTTTTATATTTATTTCCAGTTTATGTTTCCCGAATGGCCTGGCTGGACAAACACAATCGGACAATGCTGAATGAATTCATCCTTGTAGGAATCACCAATCTCCCTGAGCTACGGGGCACCTTTGTTTGGACTCTTCCCCATTGTTTATATGGCCTCAGTGGCGGGTAACCTGGGCTTGATCATGCTTACCATGATAGACTCCAGGCTACACACACCCATGTACTTTTTCCTCAGACACCTGGCTTTTACTGATCTTGGTTACTCAACAGCTGAAGGACCCAAAATGCTAGTAACTTTTGCCATAGATCAACGTACAATCTCTTATCATTGGTGTGCTACCCAACTCACTTTCTTCGGCACGTTTATCACCAGTGAAGTTTTCATTCTGTCTGCTATGGCCTATGACCGCTACGTGGCCATCTGTAACCCTCTGCTCTACACAGCATCATGTCACAAAGGTTATGTCACACACTAGTGGCCATTCCCTAGCTGTACAGCCTCGTTTTGTCTCTGCTGACCATCACAAGACTTTTTATTTCGTCGTTTTGTGGTCATGATGTCATTAAGCATTTCTATTGTGATGGTCTGCCCTTGATATTTTTTCTCTGTTCAGACACACGTGAAATTAAATGGATAATTCTGATCTTTTCAGTTTTTAATTTGGTTTCATCTCTTCTGATGGTTGTCGTGTCCTATATCTTGATCCTTGTCGCCACCTTCAGGATGAACTCGGCAGAAAGCAGACACAAGGATTTCTCCACCCTGGGGATCTCATTTGACAGTGATAGTCATAGTCTATGGTACTCTCTTCTTTATGTACGTGCAGCCCAAAATCCAGTGATTCCTTTGATACTGATAAAATGTCATTTTATTCTATACTTTAGTAATGCCCATGCTGAATCAATGGTCTACAGTTTGAGGAACAAAGAGGTGAAAAATGCCCTGTCTAGAACTGGAAAATATTTGCTAATATACTATTTAAAATTCACTCTAGGATATGCTAACATTGGGCAATGTATACTATTATTGGTGTTGTTTAAGCCTTGTAAATTTACTTCTATTGGATGAACAAGAATTGATGTACGAGAAGCAAAGAAATAAAGAAAACTATTCATTATTGTGAAAGAAAATATATCATTAACAGATGACTAATCCGTGCTCAGATATTCACCCATGCCTAGTTTCAGGCCCTCATCTGCCATTCCCACATGTTCTCATGTGTGACCTATTATGTGTCTCTTCCTTAAAACACTTACTTTTATAAACCAGATAATGTATAGTACATTCACAGTTTTTCTTTAGTGCTAGCAGAGTAAAAGGTACAAAAAAGAATGGCTGATAAATACTACATAAATGGTTTGTTCAAGAAATTAAACATGTATTGGCTTTTTAACAATCAAGACTCATTCTTCATGAGGCTTAGAGAAAATACAGAAGACTTGCAGAATGAAAAGTGAGCTGTATAGCATGATTGATGTTGTTGAGCAATGTTGAAATGAAAGAGAGGAAATAGCCAGGATGGAGCTTAAATTTTGATTAAAGTTGTCAGGTGGCCTTGTGTAAGAATGATGCTTAAATAAACACTTGAGAAGTTGAGTTAATGGACTATGTGTATATTTAGGGGAAGACTGCTCCCAGTCAAAAAATGAGCAGAAGATCTAAATAGACATTTCTCCAAAAAGATATACAAATGGCCAATAAGCATATAAAAAGATGCACAACTTTGATGATTATTAGAGAAATGCAAGTCAAAACTACAGTAAGATATCACTTTCCACTGTTCAGAATGACTATCATTTAAAAAGTCTACAAATAGTATATGCTAGAGAGGATATGAAGAAGAGGGGGTCCTCCTACACTGTTGGTGGAAATATAACTTGGTGCCGCCATATGGGGTCGTGAGAGTCGGGCACGACTTAGCGACTGAATGACTATCACCACTATGGAAGATGGTGTGGAGGGCCCTGCACAAACTAAAGTCGCCACGTGACCCAGCAATCCCACTTCTGAGCACATATATGGAGAAGAGCAATTCAAAAAGATACATGAACTTCAAGGTTCATAGAAGCACCATTAACAATAGCCAAGCCATGGAAGACGCCTGTTCACCGAGGGATGGACAGATAAAGATGTGGTGTGTGCCCATGATGGAATGCTGTTCAGCCATAAAAAATAGAATGAAATGGTGCCACTTGCATCAATATTGATACATTTAGAGCGTATCATACCAAGTGAAGTCAGAAAGAGGACGACAAATACCGCATGATAGCACTTACATGTGGAATCTAAAAGCAATGCTACAAGCTAACTTAGCAACAGAACAGAAATAAACTCAAGCATGGAAAAAAACTTATGGTTCCCAAAGTGGAAAGTGGGCAGAGGGATCAATTTGGAACTCGGAAATAGGTAAAGACCAGAAGGCAATGGCATCCCACTCCAGTACTCTTGCCTGGAGAATCCCATGGACGGAGGAGCCTGGTAGGCTGCAGTCCATGGGGTCGCGAAGAGTTGGACACGACTGAGCGACTTCCCTTTCACTTCTCACTTTCATACATTGGAGAAGGAAATGGCAACCCACTCCAGTGTTCTTGCCTGGAGAATCCCAGGGACGGGGGAGCCTGGTGGGCTGCCGTCTCTGGGGTCGCACAGAGTCGGACACGACTGAAGCGACTTAGCAGCATATATATATATATCCCCATTATGGTTAATTACAGGATATTAAATATAGCTCCCTGTCCTTTATATATATATAAAATCTACATGAATGCATTGTTACTTCCAGTTTATTTAATTACTTACATAATTAAGTAACAGAGACACTTTTTCCTTTAAAGGACCTCAGTATTTGCTTTTGAAGATTTTCAAATGATTAGAGCAATTGGCTGTACTGAAAGTCTATTCATTTAAAAGTAATAAAATTTTTAAAAAGAATAATTTTCACAGTGACACTAGACTGATATTTAACTAAATGATTGGGCACCACAGCCTAGCCAAATGGTTACAGAAATTAATCATCAAAGCAGAAAAATAAGGAACATTAATAAAGGGTAAAAAATAGGAAACCGATATATGTAACTTATTTATAGGTACATATAAACTGCTCTGGATTATTAAACACCTCAGTACTTGCATTCTGTTATATTTTAATGCTTCAGGGACAGTCAAGAAATTGCTTGGCAACTCCTCAGGGAGAGTCAGAGAGGGAGAGAAAATGCATAAATTGTTCTCACTATTTGTGTTGCACGTGAGAAAGTCAAACAGAGGTTTCATTACAGGTAAATAGCATATTTCATGTGGTGCCTTATTTTAACAATAGATGGATAGCTTTGGTGACATTTGTAAGATAGCAGTTTTATTCTATGACAAATCACAGCAAAACATGAGGATATTTGGCTCTTTTTCATGTACAACTTTTTATTGATAATGTACAAGGAGAACAGAACCGCATTCCTTTCCCTGCCTGCTGCTGCTGCTGCTGCTGCTGAGTCGCTTCAGTCATGTCTGACTCTGTACGACCCCATAGACGGCAGCCCACCAGGCTCCCCCGTTCCTGGCAAGACCACTGGAGTGAGTTGCCATTTCCTTCTCCAATGCATGAAGGTGAAAAGAGAAAGTGAAGTTGCTCATGTCCGACCCTCAGCAACCCCATGGACTGCAGCCTACCAGGCTCCTCCGCCCATGGGATTCTCCAGGCAAGAGTACTGGAGTGGGGTGCCACTGCCTTCTCTATAACTGTTCAAATATTTTCACAAATACTAAGGAGCGTCTTTGAAATGTCAGTGTCATATTATTTACTATTTGGAGGCCTGATATGCTGCCGTCCATGGGGTCACAGAGACTGGCATGACTTAGGGACTAAACAATGGCAACAGATGTTTTCTATAAATGCTTAATTGTATGAATAAGAAAGGACACAACTGAGGGACAAGAAAAATGAAGATTCAGGAATTTTAAAAAAACTGTCAGAATTACAGAGCTTCTGGTGGTCAATTTCTAGTTTGGTGTTCTTCCAAGTCCTTAGTCAGTTTAATGCCTTCTCAAAATATTGTGTTTTTAATGAATACTTAAATCAATATATTCATGGAAATGTTTCTGATCTTTTGATGAGCAAAAGCAGGGTTTTCCATCTTGCATTGTGATGTGAAAAGAAATTTTTGGAGGCTAGGAATTTTGAGTACCCAGTGTTACGATGAATCTGCAATCCAGCAAGTTAAGTTTCCAGTGGAATTGAACAAAAAACACATAATTTTTAGAGTATAGTTCTAAAAATAATAATCAGGAGATCAGCACAGGTAGTAAACTATGGAAAAGTAATTTCATACATTTCGTTCAATTCTAAAGCTGGTGAAACAAACAAACAAAAAATTCTCTTCAATACCTCCCGCCTTATCTTACAGGAAAATCAGCATTTACCACTGTAGTTTTTTTTTTTTTTTAGCTTTTATAAGCAGACTAAACAAAGATTTATGTCACTTCATGGTTTCCTATTTGTAGTGCCATATTTCTGACATAAGAAATCATGTATATGGGGATAGGTTAGGACTTCAGAGGTTCAAAACCTTATAAGCAATGTATTTGATGAGATAAATGTGGATTTCCAATCAACACATACATAATCTAATTTTATGAATATTATATTTTTATTTACTTTTTTTTAATTTACTTTTCTAGAGTTCACAGATAATACTGATAACTTGTAATCCTGATACTTGTAACAGTATCAATTCTAATTCTTATTCATTTTTTTTAGTAAAGCATTAGTACATTAAAAAAATGACTTTTTTTTTTCTTGCTATTGCTTTTCTTTTAGTTGTTGACACTCCCTTGTGTCTGACTCATTGTAACCCCATGGACTGCAGCATGCCAGGTCTCCCTGTCCTTCACCATCTACTGGAGCCTGCTCAAACATGTCCACTGAGTTGGTGGTCCCATCCAACCATGTCATCCTCTGTCATCCCTTCTCCCACCTTCAATCTTTCCTAGCATCAGGGTCTTTTCTAATGAGTCAGCTCTTCACATAAGGTGGCCAAAGTATTGGAGCTTCAGCTTCAGCATCAGTCCTTCCAATGAATATTCAGGATTTATTTCCTTTAAGACTGACTGGCTGGATCTCCTTGCCGTCCAAGGGACTCTCAAGAGTCTTCTCCAACACCACAGTTCAAAAGTGTCAGTTCTTCAGTTCTCAGGCTTTTTATGGTCCAACTCTCACATATATGCATCACTACTGAAAAACCATAGCTTTGACTATAAAGTCCTTTGTTGGAAAAGGACACCTTCTTCCACGTCTGGTTCCAACTGTTGCTTCTTGACCTGCATATGGGTTTCTCAGGAAGCAGGTTAGGTGGTCTAGTATTACCATCTCTTTAAGAATTTTCCACAGTTTGTTTTGATCTACAATCAAAGGCTTTGGCACAGTCAATTGAAGCAGAAGTACATGTTCTTCTGCAATTCTCCTGCTTTTTCTATGATCCAGTGGATGTTGGCAATTTGATCTTTGGTTCCTCTGCCTTTTCTAAATTCAGTTTGAACATCTGGAAGTTCTCGGTTCATGTAATGTTGACTCCTAGCTTGGAGAATTTTGAGCATTTCTTTGCTTGCATGTGAGATCAGTGCAATTGTGTGGTAGTTTGAACATTCTTTGGCACTGCCTTTCTTTGGTACTGGAATCAAGACTGATCTTTTCCAATCCTGCGGCCACTGCTGAGTTTTGCAAATTTGCTGGCATTTTGAGAGATCACACCATTTTGTTTATCAGGGTCATTAAGTGGTTTTTTTTTTTTTTTTTTGGTGGTTCTTCTGTGTATTTTTGCTAGCTGTTCTTAATATTTTCTGTTTCTGTTTGGTCCATAACATTTCTGTCCTTTATTGCGCCCATATTTGCATGAAATATTCCCTTGGTATCTGTAATTTTCTTGAAGAGATCTCTGGTCTTTCCCATTCCATTGTTCTCCCCTTTTTCTTTGCATTGATCACTGAGAAGGCTCTCTTATCTGTCCTTACTATTCTCTGGAACTCTGCATTCAGATGCTATATCTTTCCTTTTCTCCTCTGTCTTTAGCTTCTAGTCTATTATCAGCTCTTTGTAAGGCCTCTTCAGACAACCATTTTGCCTTTTTGCATTTCTTTTTCTTGGGGATGGTTTTGATCACTGCATTCTGTACAGTGTTGCAAACCTCTGTCAATTCTTTTACGTTAAAAAAAATCTACATTCTACTCTGGTATCATTCTGTTTTCTTAGTAATATTCATGGTAAGAATGATTTTTTAAGGAATATTCATATATATCTTTAATTCACTGTACTTATACCTCTGCATTTAATGTTGTATGGATGCTATTTGCAGCCTTAATGTGAAAGCAGATGAAATAACATTCTGGAAATATATGATACATATAAATATATAGAGATAGAAATAGATGTATGCTTGTATATCCTTTCTTAACTTTTTTTCAGTATGATATTGTGTAATATATAATAATTTAAAAACTTTTCTTTTTCTATAGAGAACCCTTTTATCCAAAGTAAGTATTTATGAAGCTTCATTATCTAAAACCAATTTTAGTTGCATCACAGTCTCTTGAGTTGCTCAGTTTCCTCATTGTGACCTCGGTTTCTCCTTGGATAAATATACTGTCCGTCTTATAAATAATTCAGTATATGTCAGCTTTAATGAAAATGCAGTTGGGGAGGAAGAAAAATGTTACATTTTAAGTAAATATATATTACATATTTTAAGTTATATAGCAGATTAAAATACCTTGAGCAAGAGCTCACGGATGGTCCCACTTGCAGTCATGGGGAGGGGATACGAGGGGAGTGGGGGCACTGAGGGCTGTTTCCTGGGTGACACAGCCCTCAGTCTATTCACCATCATACACCCAAGATGGAAGTCACACAGAAATGATTTACACGCGCATGTGTAAGGAGAATCCAATTCAGGTAGCATGCTTTTCCCACTAAGACATTAAAAGCAAATGCACTCAAAAATTCTATGAATTAGAATTTGAAGGGTATTTTCAGATAACATAAATGCAATTAAATGTTTAAATCTCATATATCTTCCCAACAACCCAGCAATAAAGAAATTGAAATAACCTACCATATTTACCAGGGTAATTATTTGCATATACAAAAAGTATAGCTGTAACAGAGATTATATCAACCCATGTATGTTATATGGAATGTTTCCTTGTAAAAAAAGAATAAAAAAAAAAAAGGGTGGTATGATATGTTAGAACTCCCTTATTTTTAAACCTCTGTTGAGGGAAAAGGTTTCCCTGGTGGCTCAGAGGTTAAAGCTTCTGCCTGCAATGCGGGAGACCTGGGTTTGATCCCTGGGTCGGGAAGATCCCCTGGAGAAGGAAATGACAACCCACTCCAGTATTCTTGCCTGGAGAATCCCATGGACCGAGGAGCCTGGAAGGCTGTTACAGTCCATGGGGTCGCAAAAGAGTTGGACACGACTGAGCAACTTCACTTTCACTTTCAATATTGGTCAAATGTATTAATTTTATGATCTTGCACCCCCTGTAGACATAAGGGCTTTCAGATAAACTTATTTTAACATAAAGGCTTCTAAATCTTTCCACACATAATTGCAATTTGGGTTTTATTTTTCATGAAGTAAAGTTTAGCATGTGTAGTATGTAATATTATGTGACTTTAATTTTGTAAATATAATGGTGTGATGGTCATTATACAAAAAGACGACAGAAAAGTTTACCTTCACCTATAAAACAGCACCTAAAATTTATAAAGTTTTTTAGACATGTTTCCTTCATCTATATTTATATCAATCCATATCTATATCCTCACATCTACTAACTCTGGTCAGTCCTGGCCCTTTGGCATTTTGGGCTGTGTAATTCCTTGTTGCTACGTCAAACACTTTGTGACCCCACAGATTGTATCCACTGAATTTTCTTGGCAAGAATACTGGAGTGGGTTGCCATTTCCTCCTCCAGGGTATCTTCCAACCCAGGGATTGGATGCATGTCTTATGAGTCTCCTGCATTGCAAGCAGTTCTTTACTCACTAAGCCATTGGAGAAGCCCCCTTGTTGTTTTAGGGGCAGCCCTAATACACTATGATAAATACCAGTCTCACTGGTTTCTAACTACCTCCAATGCTGACAACCAAAATGCCTCAAAATATTGTTACATGTTCTTTGGGGGGCTAATATTCACCAGTGAAAAACTACATGTCTCTCTCTTTCTCCAGATGTATATTTACCTCTCTTTTTTTATTTCTATTTAATTTATATGTTTTATTTAGAGGATGCAGAATTTTTCTTTGTGTCTAAAAGATAATTTAAATTTATTTTCTTTGTGTCATGTATGTAAACTAAAATAAATCACTAAATTTCATTAATGATATCATTGACTATACGATGTCTCTACTAAAATAGGTTTTCTGATGAAATGGAAGAACACAACAGAACAGTGCTGAGCGAATTCATCCTCATGGGAATCACAGACCGCCCTGAGCTGCAGGCGCCATTGTTTGGGCTCTTCCTCATCATCTACGTGACCTCAGTGGTGGGCAACTTGGGCATGGTCATCCTCACTAAGGTGGACTCCAGGCTGCAGACACCCATGTACTTCTTTCTCAGGCACCTGGCTCTTACTGATCTGGGCTATTCAACAGCTATAGGACCCAAAATGTTGGTAAAGTTTGCTGTGGATGAAAATAAAATTTCCTATCATTTGTGTGCCACACAGCTGGCTTTCTTCATCGTGTTCATTATTAGTGAGCTTTTTATTCTGGCAGCAATGTCCTATGACCGCTATGTGGCCATCTGTCAACCCCTGCTTTACACACTCATCATGTCACAAAGGGTGTGTCGGGCCCTGGTGGCAGTCCCCTACCTCTACAGCACATTTGTTTCTCTTCTAGTCACTGTAAACATTTTTAATTCATCCTTCTGTGGCTATAATGTCATTAGTCATTTCTACTGTGACAGTCTCCCCATATTATCACTGCTCTGTTCAAACACACATGAAATTGAATTAATTATCCTGGTCTTATCAGGATTTAACTTGATTTCTCTCTTCTAGTAGTGTTTGTGTCTTACCTGCTCATCCTCGCAGCTATTGTCAGGATGAACTCTACTGAAGGTAGGCGGAAGGCTTTTTCTACCTGTGGATCCCACCTGACAGTGGTCACCATATTCTATGGGGCTTTGATGTTTATGTATGTGCAACCAGAGTCCAGTCATTCCTTTGACACTGATAAAGTGGCATCTATATTTTACACCCTTGTTATTCCCATGTTGAATCCCTTGATCTGTAGCTTAAGAAACAAAGATGTAAAATATGCACTACAAAGGACATGGAAAAAACTTTGCAATATCTTTCCTTAAAAGTCATGGTCAATGTCATTCCTACAAATTAAGTTAGGTGCTTTCCACCTTGCTGTGGATGCTTTCAGAGGGAAAAGCAAATGCATATACGATCATCACGAATTTGGAGCATTCTATTTGATAGTCACACTTCTAAGTGATATATATATATATATATATATATATATATATATACACACACACACACAGGCAGAAAGAAAAAGGGAAAACCTTTGCCATCTCTGAGAAGTGATGAAATATAAGCATAATAATTAAGTATATTTTATTATGATGATTTTTCAGTATAAATACATTTATTTTAATTGGAGGTTAATTACTTTGCCATATTGTATGGGTTTTGCCATACATTTTAGAGGACAGTAGAACAGACCATCAGAGCAGTCAGGGACTGTGTGTGCTGTGTGAGGGTAAGGAAGAGTAGTAGGTACGGAAGGGAAATGTGAGTGACTTAATTGCCACAACTTGACCGTGATAGGTCTCTGTGTGAGCTCTGGAATTTTCCCTACTTATCTGTGTCATTTTCTTGCTTCTGTACTTTTGTATCAGTCTTTCTTCAAATTTGCGGAAGTCTTGCCCATTATTTCCTTAAATAAACTCTTTTAGTGGTGTCTTCTAAGTCCCTTAGTCTCTGTTCACTTATTATTATCACTGTTAGTATTATTATTTACTCCTCATCAGTTCAGTTCAGTCACTCAGTCGTATCTGATCTTTATTCAATACGTTAAAATGACTTGTTTAATTCCATGATTATTAACTTCTGATTGTTCTAAGCTGTTGGTGAAACCAGGTAGTAAAATTTTAATTCAATTGTTGTGTTTGTAGCCTTTGAGTTTTTGATCTGGTTCTCTTTAAATTAGTTTCTACATCTGTTTATCTCCTCAGTTTGTTTATATATGGGAGAGTTATGTTTGTTTGAATTGATCTATTTTCCTTTTTTCCTTGTGATATTTTTGTGTGTTTCTTTGTGATGCCCTGTGATATTTTGTTAAAAATTAAGCTTTTGAAAAAAGCAAGCACTTCTCCCATGATCTGTGGTATGAACTCTCAAATCAGCCTGGCATAAAAACTCAAAAGTCCTGTCTCTATCTCTGTCTATACAGGAACACTCACAGAGGCAGATATGTGATGTATGCATCATGTAGAATTTGTTCACAACATATTAACATGTCAAACTCAAGGCTTTTCATTAGCCTACATGTTGTAGTAGTGTGCATGATAGCTGAGGTTGAGGAAAAACAACATATGCATTAATAAGGAAAAGGTCCACGACTTTCTTTATGTATTTTTTACTGTGATGAGTAAAGAAGAAAAAAAAAGTAACATCATGGTATATGACAAATAATCAGCAAATTATATTCAACAATGCAATTTACTGCTCAATAATATGTAGACATAGTAAAACATATATGCACAAAATATGGCAATACTGCAAAATATATTGATCATGTAAGGCTTACATGAAGCCAGTAGAATCTGTGAATTGAGACAGAAAAATAAGATGTATTGCATGTGGTATTGAAAATGTTTAATTAAATGTTTCAGTACATTGAAATGTAATGAAAACAAAGCAAATGAAAGAGAATTCTGTAATAGAATGATGCTGCTGCTGTATGGAATGAGAATGCAAAATAGAAGTAGCTAATTCCTCTCTCTAGAGTTGTAAAAAGAAAAAAAAATAGAAAGGAAACATGATCTTATCTAGACACATCATATTATTGTTTACTGCATTAAACATTTTAAATAAGACAACGATTTAATACATGTCCACTATGCCATCCACTTAAGGAGATCACTGCAGAGCTACAGGAAAACCAAAGGGCTTGTACTATGGTTAAAATATATCTTAATCCAAATCCTTATGAAGTTGTATTAGGGTGACATAGAAACAGAATTAATATGAACCTAGGTATGGGCTGCTGTCTATGGACTTGCACAGAGTTGGACATGACTGAAGTGACTTAGCAGCAGCAACAGCAAGTATGAGGAAAAGGAAAATGAAACGCACACAAATAAATCTGACTAGGCCACTGGGAAACACAAATTGCTCAAGACTGCTAATAGCCACATCTCCTCCCTTGTTTCTGTTAAGATTTCAAATGCTTCGGGGATGATCAAGAAATTGCTTGGCATCTCCTTAGGGAGAGCCTCAAAGGGCGGAAAACAATCCATAAATTGTTCACAATATGTATCTTATGAAGCACATGAGAAGGCCAAGACAGAGTTTTCATTACAGGTAAAGAGATAGTATATTCTGTGTGGTGCCATATTTTAGCAATATCTAGATTGTGTGATGAATTGCAATATAGCACTGATTCTATGCCCCTTGTAGTCATCAAGTTGGGTCATGGTGGGGGCACTGAGGACTCTTACCTTGAAACACAATATCTATTCATCATCATACCCCTGAAAAAAAGTTTAGTCACACAAACAGAATTTTTATGTATATGTGTAACAGCAATCTGTTTTAGGTAACTTGCTGTGTCTTTTAAGAAATGAAAAATAAATAACCAGAAAATCCTATTTAGTTGACATATGAAGATATTTCTAGATTCCTTGACTATGCCAAAGCCTTTGACTGTGTGGATCACAATAAACTGTGGAAAATTCTGAAAGAAATGGGAACATCAGACCATCCAACCTGCCTCTTGAGAAATCTGTATGCAGGCCAGGGAGCAACAGCTAGAATTGGACATGGAACAACAGACTGGTTCCAAATAGGAAAAGGAGTACGTCAAGGCTGTATATTGTCAACCAGGCCTCCCTGTCCATCACCAACTCCCGGAGTTCACTCAGACTCACGTCCATTGAGTCTGTGATGCCATCCAGCCATCTCATCCTCGGTCGTCCCTTTCTCCTCCTGCCCCCAATCCCTCCCAGCATCAGGGTCTTTTCCAATGAGTCAACTCTTCGCATAAGGTGCCCAAAGTACTGGAGCTTCAGTTTTAGCATCATTCCTTCCAAAGAAATCCCAGGGTTGATCTCCTTCAGAATGGACTGGTTGGATCTCCTTGCAGTCCAAGGGACTCTCAAGAGTCTTCTCCAACACCACAGTTCAAAAGCATCAATTCTTCTGCACTCAGCCTTCTTCACAGTCCAACTCTCACATCCATACATGACCACAGGAAAAACCATAGCCTTGACTAGACGGACCTTAGTCGGCAAAGTAATGTCTCTGCTTTTGAATATACTATCTAGGTTGGTCATAACTTTTCTTCCAAGGAGTAAGCGCCTTTTAACTTATATGCAGAGTACATCATGAGAAACACTGGACTGGAAGAAACACATGCTGGAATCAAGACTGCTGGGAGAAATATCAATAACCTCAGATATGCAGATGACACCACCCTTATGGCAGAAAGTGAAGAGGAGCTAAAAAGCCTCTTGTTGAAAGTGAGAGAGGAGAGTGAAAAAGTTGGCTTAAAGCTCAACATTCAGAAAACGAAGATCGTGGCATCTGGCCCCATCACTTCATGGGAAATAGATGAGGAAACAGTAGAAACAGTGTCAGACTTTGTTTGTTTGGGCTCCAAAATCACTGCAGATGATGGACAAAGCAGACTGTTTATGACTGAATCAGATCAGGTCAACCTTCTGCTCAAATCCCCTCCTTTCACTCAGTTTCTGCTGCTCTTCAGTCACTTGTCCAATCTGTGTAAAGAGAGGTCTGCCCTTGCCCTCAGGCTCTGGGAGTTAATCTCTAAGCCCTTGCATTATAAAGCATGGTAACTGTGCCTCCGCTTGCCTGGGGACCTTGGGTCATGGAAGACAGGAGACAGTGTGACTCAGGGTTGCGGGGTTTTGGGTCAGCTTGACCTCTGGAGGGCCATGAGCCTGAGATCAGCCATAGGCCAGTCAACGACGCCTGCGTGAAGAGTCCCAGTGAAAACTGTGGACACCAAGTGCTGGCACACCCAGGGCTCGTGTCGCACGAGGCTGCCACGGACATCATACGTGGTGCTGAGTGCTCCCCAGGACGTCTGTGACTCCCCTGGCCCCACCCTATGCACCGCCTTCCTTGGCTCCTTTCTGTTCACGCATATCCTTTCCCTGTAACAAACCATAACCATGAGCACAACAGCTTTCCAGAGCGCTGTGTGTCCTTCTAGCAAATTCCCAAGCAGCGGGCAGTCTTGAGGACACCTGAATTCACAGCTGGCGTGAGACACGAGGGTAGCTGCATGGCCTGCGCTAACTCTGTACGAGCCCTGCCTCCCCAGCCCCGACACTTCCGGTCCTTCTAACCCCTCTACTTTCCCCCGTCACATTTACCACCTTCAGACATGTTACTATGTTTTCTGGAGTGTAACTGTTTATTTTCCACCAGCGAAACACAAATCCCACAAGTACAAATGTACCTCCAATGCCTGGTCACAGTACGCGTTCAGTACTCAACAGCTGAGTGAACCCTAGCAACTCTGGTCCGGCAACTTGTTTAAGCCGAGGCCAAGGACACAATTTTAGCTTGGTTGCTTATAAACAGCTTGGTTACTCATCCTTTTCATCTCTTAATATATACATATTTTATTAGAGTACAGTTGACTTACAATGTTTCAGGCGCACAGCAAGGTGTACCAGTTACACAGATACAGATTATTTGGGGAATTATTTTCCATTTTAGCTTATTACAAGACATTGACTATAGTTCCCTGCACTATACAGTAATAAAACTGTGTTGTTTGTTGCAGGTCTACTTTTTAATTAGAAATCTAACATTCTATTCATACTAACTCAAGCAAGTGGAATCAAAGTGTCATTTTTTAGTTAGGCAAAAAAATTCTTAAGTTTTCTAAAGTATTATATAATACATATTACTTAAATATATGCATAGAAAAGCTTTTCTACTTAAAAAAAAAAAAAGAAACAAACAAAAAACACTGTAACCAAAAAGAAAAACTTTCATTACAGGGTTGTTCCCACCATTAGTTCCTTATCAGGAACAAACTGATCATCTCCTTTAATGTAAACTCAACCCTACTGACATTGTCATGGTACTCTATAGTATCACTAGTTTGAACTAGTATAAAGTTATTCAGCAACTGTTCTCCCAACAGGACAAGTATGATGATGGCTGTGTCCAAGATAAAACCTATTTAATTCACATGCCATTTTATGCATCTTGATGCCAACTACTGCATAGCTGAATTAGTACTGTGACCGTAGTACTGCAATTATTCTACCAATATTTCAGACGTCCAATTTGACCATATACCTCTGAAAGCAGAGAGTACGTCTTACCTGCACTATCTCGTACACAGCACTGTACCTGGCCCATCGTCAGTGGTTAAAACTAGTTGTTAACTTTGGTATCTACCATGCCTCAAGTCCATGGGGTGGCAGAGAGTTGGGCACGACTGAGCGAGTGAACTGAACTGAAGTAGATGAAGGCTGACACTGGCAAAGACCCTGTAAATTACAATTCTCATTGTAATGTCTCACCTTCATCTTACTATCTCTTCAAAATAGTCCTTATTCCTCTTTTGTTGAAATAAAGTATATATGCATGTTTATAGGTAGAAAAAGAGAGGACAGAAGGACAGTCAGATAAGTTTTATACAAAGTTCAAGCAGACCTTCATTCAAGCTAGGACTCAAAACCTGAATATCTTACAACTATTTAAGCACACTCAGCAGTTCTGTTTACAGTTGCAACTATACACCAGGATGACTAGGTATTAATGATGCACCAATTCTGCTTTAGGGTGGAGAACAATGCTTCCATCCCATCCTTCTGGCAAATACTCCAGTACCAAACTCCTACAGCAATTCTTACGCTAATTTGTTACTTTACTTCTCTCTCCTGAACCAGGAGGACCTAGATACTACTCATTAATGTTACCCTGGAGGTGATGGAATTCCAGTTGAGCTGTTTCAACTCCTGAAAGATGATGCTGTGAAAGTGCTGCACTCAATATGCCAGCAAATCTGGAAAACTCAGCAGTGGCCACAGGACTGGAAAAGGTCAGTTTTCATTCCAATTCCAAAGAAAGGCAATGCCAAAGAATGCTCAAACTACCGCACAACTGCACTCATCTCACATGCTAGTAAAGTAATGCTCAAAATTCTCCAAGCCAGACTTCAGCAATACGTGAACCGTGAACTCCCACTGATGTTCAAGTGGTTTTAGAAAAGGCAGAGGAACCAGATATCAAATTGCCAACATCCACTGGATCATGGAAAAAGCAAGGGAGTTCCAGAAAAACATCTATTTTTACTTTATTGACTATGCCAAAGCCTTTGACTGTGTGGATCACAATAAACTGTGGAAAATTCTGAAAGAGATGGGCATACCAGACCACCTAACCTGCCTCTTGAGAAATCTGTATGCAGGTCAGGAAGCAACAGTTAGAACTGGACATGGAACAACAGACTGGTTCCAAATAGGAAAAGGAGTACGTCAAGGCTGTATATTGTCACCCTGCTTATTTAACTTATATGCAGAGTACATCATGAGAAACGGTGGACTGGAAGAAACACAAGCTGGAATCAAGATTGCCGGGAGAAATATCAATAACCTCAGATATGCAGATGACACCACCCTTATGGCAGAAAGTGAGGAGGAACTAAAAAGCCTCTTGATGAAAGTGAAAGAGGGGAGTGAAGAAGTTGGCTTAAAGCTCAACATTCAGAAAACGAGGATCATGGCATCTGGCCCCATCACTTCATGGGAAATAGATGGGGGAACAGTAGAAGCAGTGTCAGACTTCATTTTTTTGGGCTCCAAAATCACTGCAGATGGTGACTGCAGCCACCTAGATAGTATATTCAAAAGCAGAGACATTACTTTGCTGACTAAGGTCTGTCTAGTCAAGGCTATGGTTTTTCCTGTGGTCATGTATGGATGTGAGAGTTGGACTGTGAAGAAGGCTGAGCACCGAAGAATTGATGCTTTTGAACTGTGGTGTTGGAGAAGACTCTTGAGAGTCCCTTGGACTGCAAGGAGATCCAACCAGTCCATTCTGAAGGAGATCAACCCTGGGATTTCCTTGGAAGGAATGATGCTAAAGCTGAAGCTCCAGTACTTTGGCCACCTCATGAGAAGAGTTGACTCATTGGAAAAGACCCTGATGCTGGGAGGGATTGGGGGCAGGAGGAGAAAGGGATGACCGAGGATGAGATGGCTGGATGGCATCACGGACTCAATGGACGTGAGTCTGAGTGAACTCTGGGAGTTGGTGATGGACAGGGAGGCCTGGCGTGCTGCGATTCATGGGGTCGCAAAGAGTCGGACACGACTAAGCAACTGAACTGAACTTAGATTTGCACAGTACCTGGAACAAATTAGAGTGTTTTTTTTTTGAAGTGCTTGTTTTAACTGAATACTGTATGGAGCAAGGAAAGAAGCAGAAATAAGTACACAGAATTTTACCAACATTCTAGTATCATATCACTCTAGTGTTCTTGCCTGGAAAATCCCCATGGACAGAGGAACCTGGCAGGTTACAGTGGATGGGGTCACAAAGAGTCGGACACGACTGAGCAACTAACCACACACAGTATCACTAAAACAAAAAATATCATTAACATTTTCTTTTAAAGCTACACTAAGATTCTCTGAGTGTCAACATTTTCACTAAGTACCTTCAGAAAAATTAAATAATTTTTAATATTCTAGTAAATATATTAGCTGGTATAGAAATATTAAAAAGTCTCTAAGGACTCTAACCTTCAATGAATACTGTCCAGATGGAGGTATCCACAATCTGATCAGGCTAGATACTTTTCTGGTTATTATGCATCAATAATTTAATAGTAAGTGGAGGCAAATTCAAAAATTAATTAAAGAACACTTAAAAAAAATGTAAGGTCTTTAAAAGATAGGCAAACTTGATCCAATTTTGAGTAAACATTACTAGGTTGAACAGGTCATAATGGGTACCTAGAATAATTGATACCCTTTAAAATAGGAGCAGTTTGTTCTTCCTGATAAATTAGAAGGCTGCTCTCAATTATATTTCATGGTGCTTTTCCAAATAGCTAATTTTCTGCTGTCAAAATTAAAGCTACCTGCAACTACACAGCCCTAATTTCATCACCTTGTATTTTCCAAGAATGGTATCAAATGACTTTCTTGCAGTTAACCTTAGACATACAGTATCCACAAATTCCCTCCCTCTTTAGAATATGCCTGGCTAGAATACAGTTGGCTCTCCACATCTGTAGGTTTTGCATTTGTGGATTCAACTAATTGCAGACCAAAACTATTAGGGAAAAAAATTCCAGAAACTTCCAAAAATCAAATTTTAATTTGCCATGCACCAGCAACTCTTTACAAAAGATTATTGAATTTCAACTATTTATGTAAATTTCACATTGTATTTAGGTACTGTAAATAATCTAGAAATGATTTAAAGTATATGGAAGGAGGTGCATAGGTTATATGCAAATACTACACCATTTTATATAAGGGACTTGAGGATCAACTGATTTTGGTATCCATTGTAACTCCTGTAACTGTTTCTTCACAGATATGAAGGGATGAATGTATTAATTTCACGTTTATTATAAAAATACTAAACAATACAGAGCTTCAAAAATGTTCAGTTAGTTGCTCAGTCATGTCTGACTGTTTGTGACCCCGTGGACTGCAGCACATCCGGCTTCCCTGTCCATCACCAACCCTGAGAGCTTACTCAAACTCATGTCCATCAAGTCGCTAATGCCATCCAACCATCTCATCCTCTGTCGTCCCCTTCTCCTCCTGCCTTCAATCTTTCCCAGCATCAGGGTCTTTTCCAATGAGTCCGTTCTTCACATCAGGTGGCCAAAGTATCGGAGCTTCGGCTTCAGCATCAATCCTTACAATGAATATTCAGGACTGCACTGTATTCTGCATATAGGTTAAATAAGCAGGGTGACAATATACAGATTTGATGTACTCCTTTCCCGATTTGTAACCAGTCTGGTGTTCCATGTCCAGTTCTAACTGTTGCTTTCTGACCTGCATACAGATTTCTCAGGAGGCAGATAAGGTGATCTGGTATTCCCATCTCTTTAAGAATTTTCCACAGTTTGCTGTGATCCACACAGTCAAAGGTTTGGTGTAGTCAATAAAGCAGAAGTAGATGTTTTTCTGAAATTCTCTTGCTTTTTTGATGATCCAACAGATGTCGGCAATTTGATCTCTGGTTCCTCTGGCTTTTCTAAATCCAGCTTGAACACCTGGGAGTTCTCAATTCACATACTGTTGAAGCCTGGCTTGGAGAATTTTGAACACTGCTTTGCTAGTGTGTGAGATGAGTGCAATTGTGCGGTAGTTTGAAATTCTTTGGCATTGCCTTTCTTTGGGATTGGAATGAAAACTGACCTTTTCCAGTCCTGTGGCCACTGCTTGAGTTTTCCAAATTTGCTGGCTCATTTAGTGCAGCACTTTAACAGCATCATCTTTTAAGATTTGAAATAGCACAATTGGAATTCCATCACCTCCACCAGCTTTCTTTATATTCTCCCTTAATTGCAAGTTTTCTTAAATATACTGGTGGTTCAGACAGTAAAGAATCTGCCTGCAATGTGGAAGACATAGGATCAATCTCTGAGTTGGGAAGAGCCCCTGGAGAAGGGAATGGCTACCCACTCCAGTATTCTTGCCTGGAAAATCCCATGGACAGAAGAGCCTGGTGTGCTACAGTCCATGGGGTCACAAAGAGTCAGACATACCTGAGCAACTAACATGTATCTAAGTAAAGGGAGAAAAGAACATATAGCTGTACCAATCTTTCTGATTGTGTTAGGGAGGTACAAGTTTTCCTACACCCTTAGAGATTATTTTGGTGGTCTAGTAATTAAATTGACAAGACACATTAACCAGGGGAAAACAAATTTAATTACATATGCATGAGATCCCATATGTAATGCGATCCAAGGGCAAATAGGGAAGCTGAGGCTTTAACATGCCATTCTGAGCTAAGGAATGGGCTAGGGACCTGGGGCTTCAAGGGAAGGTGGGCAATTCACAGGACAGTAAGAACAGATGTTTGGTATTTAGATGTTTGCTATGCTACACAGTTAGGTCATTCAGATACAGATATTTCAAGTAACAGTTCTCTCTGAGCCAGAATTCCTATCTAAATTCTTTCAGGTAGTTAGGGAGAGGTAAAGTTTTTTTCTTGAGTCTTCTGGGTCTTGATTGCCTTCAACTCAAAATTATCTGCATGCCAAAATGTCCTATTTTGGGGTCATGTATTCTGCTCCTTTTCAATTGCAAAATCCAATTTACATTTTTACCTCCAACCTGTACCAATCAGCATTATGCAAATTTTAACATAACTTCATGTAACATAAAATCCAATTATTGCTAATAAAATTTTAGGGAGAAAAACTTTAAAAGTTCACTTTTCAAGAATAATATTTTAATTTTTTTTAATTTCAACTGAATATAAAGGAAATATTTCCAAACCAATCCCAAAATTGTACATGTTTATATACGCTAAGTGTCAGTAATCCCAATTTATTACCATAAAATTCAAGGAATGGATAACCAATCACATAGATTCTAGTTCCTCAACAACTGGAGTAAGTTCATGCTTCTGGATTTGTTTGTTAATAAACAACCAATTACATTTATGAAAGGTTCTTTTTAAAGTGAAATTTTATAGCAATGATAACTCTGACTAAAAGACTAAAAGAAAAATGGTAAGCTTTTACTCTTGCTGTTATGACAGTCTATTAAACAATTTATCCTCCTGTAATTTGTTTCATCTCTCTGTGCCTTAGTTAAGTGTGCAACTAAATTTATAATAAAATGGATTCCACACAAATATGTAAATATCACTGGAGGTCCAAATAAAAATATTTTCATAGCAAATGATACTCATTCCTCTATATGCAGCCTGGAGGAACAAAAGGAAATGCACTTATTCTTACCTATACATTATCATCAAGTTTTACTTTATAAAAACGACTTTATTTTGAATCCTGAAGTTACCGAAAAACTCCTGCCCCATATGCGACTTCTTTTAAGCCTTTTCCTTTAATGACGTATCTCTGCATTCGATTTCAGACTGCTATGGCACTTTTTTTTAGTATTTTATTTCAAAGTTGTTGTCACTTTTCATATTTTCTTACTGTTCTTTGAGGCTTTAAAGGCTCAGTCATAAATATCCAGATAGTCTTCTTTATCTGTATTTACATGAAATAGAAAGCCGACTACCCTTTTTCAGTAAAAAATACTTTCTTCAACATGTTAGCTGCTGCTGCCGCTGCTGCTGCTAAGTCACTTCAGTTGTGTCCAACTCTGTGTGATCCCATAGACGGCAGCCCACCAGGCTCCCCCATCCCCCAGGATTCTCCAGGCAAGAACACTGGAGTGGTTGCCATTTCCTTCTCCAGTGCATGAAAGTGAAAAGTGAAAGGGAAGTCGCTCAGTCGTGTCTGACTCTTAGCCATTATTAGAGCAGAAGCCTAATTGAATTCAAGTCTGAATTCCTTAGTTCACAGCCATTCTTTACAATATACCTTACCGTATGTCTCAACCCCATGGCCTGCTCATCAGAAGAAATCTGATTTCTTCATCACCGACAGTCAAGCTCTCCAGAACCCCCACCAGCTGCTTGTGCCCACAGACAACGCAGTGCACTCTGAAAGGGCAGGCCAGGACCACAGGCTCCTGGGGTAAAAAGGTAACACCACCTAATCCAACCACCCAGATGCAGCACAACACGATCTCTCTTACAAAGAGGACATGAAAACAATGCCTGAACGTCTCAGGAAGAGCCAGGAGAACTGCAGCAGTGGAGGGCACCAGAGAAGTACTCCTCCTGCAAGGATTAAAAACGCGCAGTGCAAGATCTAAAGAAAAGGCCAAATCTAAATTTAGAGGACCATTTCAATCTGAAACTAATGCTATACCCTCCAGAGCCTACCCAAAAATTACTGTTCAGAATTACCAGATGAGAACTGTAGCCATCTGATCACTGTTAAACTAACCAAAGTTTATACAGCATTTGCATCTCAAGGTTATTTCTCTTTAGAGCAAAGAAATCTTGTACTCTCAAGGGTTAATCACAGCTTTCCTCTGTTTAAGGAAAGTTTAGGGAAAGAAGGATAAGTGAATTTGAAGATTATAGGTTTAGCAGAAATGCAATGTCACCATTCCTTTGGAAAGCAGAAAGCTGCCAAAGACACAGAACAGTGAAACCTTTAATGTTGGACTAAGCTCATTCAGTTGTCCCTTAGAAACTTTACATGGGAACTTTCAATAAAAATATAATAAGCTTTAAAATGCTAGCATGTACAAAGTATCAGATCAACTGCCTAGATTTCAAGCTTGCATAAAGACTGAATACACTTGAAATTACACGTGTAGGATACTAATAGTTACGGCCCACGAGATTATTTGCATCATTCTACCACTAGTTTGACAGTGTTGCCATTAAAAATGGAGAATTACTTTTCAACCTTTAATGAAAATTTAGCCTGCTACCACTACATGTGGGATTCTGACATTATGAGAGAGAACAGCTCTTCGGAAAATTAGTTCTTATCTTAAAAGCTTAAGTTAAGATACTGAACAAAGATAAAAGAAATTAATTTTCAAAGAAAAACCTGTCAATATGTTCCAAACATCTTCAAGAACACTCAGATTTCAGTTTCACATTATAATTAGCTTTCACAATTGAAAGTTACAATTGCTCATGCATAATGACTGTGTGAAAGAAAAAGACTAAAATATTATAATGCAGCCTATGATTTATTGGGCACGTAGAGCTTTAATGCAAAAAAAAAAAAAAAAAGAGAGAGAGAGAGAGAGAGACTCGAAGAAGAAAACTGAGTTGGAACGCAACACGGACAATACTGACTCATCAAGAGGATTCAGAGCCCGTATATGCACCAGCCACAACTTTCAGTGCTGTTATTTCCCAGCTGCAGGTTATTCCGTCCACTGCCACTTTCGGTGCTTCCTGCCAGAATTTCAGAAGCTAGGAACAGTTTCTGATTACCAGTACTATAACTCTGCTTCATTATGCATCAAATGGGCTTTTATGGGCTAGTCTAAGACCTTAACCAACACTGTATTTTCATTTCCTTAAGAAAATATATTCTGAACTGAAAACTACAAACAAAAAAGATACTCTGGGTACAGCTGTCTATATAAATGTAAAGTTCTTGTTAATTAGAGACAATCAGCAAAATATTTCTTTTACCAACTTGAATTTGATGTTCTCCTAGGATCATTCACCACTGACTTTTATTTACATTAAACCGAGCCAAATATCTTATTCTCAACTATGCACACAGGTCAAAAATTGATTTAAAAATTCATAATAACTACATCCAATAACTTACAAAATGCTTGGGATCCAGGCTGCTGCTGCTAAGTCGCTTCAGTCGTGTCCGACTCTGTGCGACCCCAAGACGGCAGCCATTAGGCTCCTCTGTCTCTGGGATTCTCCAGGCAAGAATACTGGAGTGGGTTGCCATTTCCTTCTCCAATGCATGAAAGTGAAAAGTGAAAGTAAAGTCACTCAGTCGTACCCAACTCTTAGCGACCCCATGGACTGTAGCCCACCAGGCTCCTCTGTCCATGGGATTTTCCAGGCAAGAGTACTGGAGTGGGGTGCCATTGCCTTCTCCAGTTCACTTGTTAAGTACATCAAAAACCTAAATTACTCCCTCTGACATCACCCAGAGGACACAGCCTGAATGAAACTAACAACTCCTACTTGAAATCAGAGTAAGAAAAGACAAACTATCCACAGTATTTGAGAAAAATATTTCAGCAAAGTTAAAGGTGGCCAAAATGGCTTCATACTCAAAAGATCTTAGTTTCCTTCATAAAACAGTAATAAAAAAGGAAAGAGGGTATAGAGACTATTTATTGAGCATACACCATATCTGGCTAGGAGTCTCACTCATGTTACCATTTCAATCTTCTTAACAATAAAGCAGCTTCAGTGCTACTATCCATATATAAATACAGATGGTGGTGCTCAGTCACTCAGTCATGTCTGACTCTTTGTGACCCCATGCACATGTATGTAGCCTGCTAAGCTCCTCTGAGTTGTCCAAGCAAGATACTGGAGTCGGTTCCCATTTCCTATGCCAGGATCAAACCATGGATCAAACCTACAACTCTTGAGTCTCCTGCATTGACAGGTGGATTCTTTACCACTGAACCACCTGGGAAACCCATATAACTACAGGCAGATATGGATAACAGTCAATTTCTTTAAAAATTTGTTGAGCTCAAGATGTCTAAGGTATAATCAAATGACTTCAAAAGTTATTGGTCTAGCTTTCTGATACATTAGCAACATTAAACATAACTGTACTATTAAGGAACTTTCTAGCTACTTGCTGCTGCTACTGCTCCTAAGTCGTTTCAGTCGTGTCTGACTCCGTGCGACCCCATAGACGGCAGCCCACCAGGCTCCCCGTCCCTGGCATTATCCATAGCCCTCACTTTTATGTAATTCTACAGCAGAGAAAACCATTTAACATACAACTACCATTGGTTTTGCAGTAATTAGCCTTGGATTGGGCTTCTATGTTTTCAAATACTGTCTAGTTCTGTCATAAAATAGAGTGAATAGGTTGGAATAAGTAATTTATTAACATAATTTCATATAAAAAGAAACCTGTCTATTCATAAAAGGCTCTGTGATGAGGCAGGACTCAAATAGAGCAAATGGTTGTTTAGACAAAGGGAAATTTATAGCACAAGTGATTTTGAGAACTTATGTATTTATCTTCACTCTACTTCAAATTTCTCTTTTGTGGACTTCCTTATTTCATTTCATTTATCTCCCAAATTCCTTTGAAGACCAACAGCAGCCTGAAAGGCAGCTTTAAAGGAAAAAGAAGGTTAAAGTTCAAAAAAAAATAACAAAAATTAAAGGCTCAGAGGGCAAAAAGAGGAAGGAGAAAGAGACAGAACAATATATAATAAATCATTTTTGTAAACAAATGGGACCTACTCAAACTTATAAGCTTTTACACAGCAAAGGAAATCATAAATAAAAACACAACCTACAGACTAGGAGGAAACATTTGCAAACGATTCAACTGACAAAGGTTTAATTTCTAAAATACACAAACAACTCATACAACTCAACAAAAAGGACTCAATCAAAAAATGAGCAGAACTAAATAGACATTTCTTCAAAGAAGACATAATCAACCAATAGGCATATGAAAAGATGCTCAACTTCACTAATTATTAGAAAAATGCAAATCAAAACTACAATGAGTTACCACCTTACACCAGTCGGAATGGCCACAATCAAAACGTCTACAAACAGTGAATGCAGGAGAGGGTATACGGAAAAGGGAACCCTCCTACACTGCGGGAAGAAAGATAAACTGGTGCAGCCACATGGAAAACAGTATGAAGGTTCTTTACAAAAAAATAAATAAAAATAGATTTGCCATATATGATCCAGCAATCTCACATGGGCTATATATGGAAAGAACTCTAATTCTAAAAGACATATGCATCCCAATGTTCACAGCAGCACTATTTACAACAGTAAAGACATGGAAGCAGCCTAAATGTCCACTGACAGATGAATGGATAAAGACGCAGTGCATATAAATAAATGTGTGTGTGTAAAGGATATTTACTCAGCCATAAAAAAGAATGAAATAATGCCATTTTCAGCAACAGGGATGGGACTAGAGATAATCACACTATGTGAATTAAGAGAAACACAAACATCATGTGATATGACTTATATGTGGAATCCAAAACATGCTACAAAGGATCAGATTATATTTGATCCCTTAATCCTATCGACTCTTTACAACCCCATAGACTGCAGCCCACTAGGCTCCTCTGTCCAAGGAATTCTCCATGCTGGAGTGGGTTACCATTTCCTACTTCAGGGGAACTTATTCACAAAGCAGAAACAAACTCACAGACATAGAAAACAAACTTACGATTACCAAAGGGGAATGAGGATGAGCAAGGATAAATTAGGAGTCTGAGTTTAGCAGATATGCTGCTAAGTCACTTCAGTTGTGTCCGACTCTGTGCGACCCCACAGACCGCAGCCCACCAGGCTCACCCGTCCCTGGGATTCTCCAGGCAAGAACACTGGAGTGGGTTGCCATTTCCTTGTCCAATGCATGAAAGTGAAAAGTGAAAGTGAAGTCACTCAGTCGTGTCCGACCCTCAGCGACCCCAGATATAGACTATCATATATAAAATAACAAAGTCCTGTTGTATAGCACAGGCAACTATATTCAATATCCTGTAATAAACCATAATGGAAAAGAACATGAAACAGTGTATGTGTATAACACAGTGACTATGTACACCAGAAAGGAACACAATGTTGGAAGTCAACTACACTTCAATTTAAAACTAAACAGAATATGTCATTTTGTTTCGCTGCTACTACTACTTACTGTAACTTGTAAGATGCAGGTGGCACACAGTTTTCATTTTGAATCACATTATTAAGCCAAAGAAATGATTTTATAGCTTTTCTGAGATGCCATTTTGCATTCTGTATTTTAAGTCAACTCTTTAACACACACAACTTTAATGAACTCAAACCAGCAGTTAATCCATACAGGAACCACTGAGTTTTGTTACTGAGCAAATCTTCCCACAGTACACATTAAAACCTGATTATCTGGGGTACACAGAGTAGTAACACATAGTAATGAATAGATTTACATATTCATTAAACTGTAACAGCATGTTTTCTCTAATAGTGCATTTATCTAGTATATTATAAACTGTAACATAAACTGGATTTGTTCAGTGAGCTGGCTATTTATGTGGCATTCACCCAGATGCTAAAATCAAGTTACTTCTATAAGTTGACTGTGTACATAGACATTTTTCTGAGTTATGACACATAAATGTGACTCAGCAAATATACTATTACTTTAAAACTCTCCTAAATATGCAATCACCATCTCTTTTTACATTGGCTTTCCAGTTCAAATGTTTTATTCAGTCCAAACTCCTATCCTAACCTTATCTTTATTAAATCATTTCCAATTTACCCTATTCAATCATAATCTTAGTTCGTTCAGCATTTCAGTCACTACTGTCTTGTATTCAAATTTAGATGTTCCCTTAAAGATAAGAAATATTTTAGACTCTTAGCCTTCATTTCTCTCTTAGACTTCATTTCTATTTTTAATTTTGCTATCCATATATAACCAATAGACACTAGTTACCAATCTTTCTCAAACTCAGCATGTTATAGAAAAATAACTATAGAACAATAACCTGGCCACTGTAAGAGAGCTTTAGTATATCACACTGCATTCATTTCTGCAAAAATACTACAGCATTCTGATAAATCATCTTTAAAGTAAGAAAAAGTAGTTTACCCAATTATATTAAAACAATTGGTAACAAGGATGAGGCTAAAAATATATAATGTGCCATTCTTATGTGTACTATCAGTTCAGTTCAGGTCAGTCGCTCAGTCGTGTCTGACTCTTTGCAACCCCATGAATCACAGCACGCCAGGCCTCCCTTCCATCACCAACTCCCAGAGTTCACTCAGACTCGCCTCCATCGAGTCAGTGATGCCATCCAGCCATCTCATCCACTGTCCTCCCCTTCTCCTCCTGCCCCCAATCCCTCCCAGCATCAGAGCCTTTTCCAATGAGTCAGCTCTTCACATGAGGTAGCCAAAGTACTGGAGTTTCAGCTTTAGCATCATTCCTTCGAAAGAAATCCCAGGGCTGATCTCCTTCAGAATGGACTGGTTGGATCTCCTTGCAGTCCAAGGGACTCTCAAGAGTCTTCTCCAACACCACAGTTCAAAAGCATCAATTCTTCGGCGCTCAGCCTTCTTCACAGTCCAACTCTCACATCCATACATGACCACAGGAAAAACCATAGCCTTGACTAGATGGACCTTAGTCGACAAAGTAATGTCTCTGCTTTTGAATATACTATCTAGGTTGGTCATAACTTTTCTTCCAAGGAGTAAGCGTCTTTTAATTTCATGGCTGCAGTCACCATCTGCAGTGATTACAAAAGCATCAATTCTTCGGCGCTCAGCCTTCTTCACAGTCCAACTCTCACATCCATACATGACCACAGGAAAAACCATAGCCTTGACTAGATGGACCTTAGTCGACAAAGTAATGTCTCTGCTTTTGAATATACTATCTAGGTTGGTCATAACTTTTCTTCCAAGGAGTAAGCGTCTCTTAATTTCATGGCTGCAGTCACCATCTGCAGTGATTTTGGAGCCCAAAAAAATAAAGTCTGACACTGTTTCCACTGTTTTCCCATCTATTTCCCATGAAGCGATGGGACCAGATGCCATGATCTTCGTTTTCTGAATGTTGAGCTTTAAGCCAACTTTTTCACTCTCCTCTTTCACTTTCATCAAGAGGCTCTTTCGTTCCTCTTCACTTTCTGCCATAAGGGTGGTGTCATCTGCATATCTGAGGTTATTGATATTTCGCCCGGCAATCTTGATTCCAACTTGTCTTTCTTCCAGTCCGGCGTTTCTCATGATGTGCTCTGCATATAAGTTAAATAAGCAGGGTGACCAATATACAGCCTTGACACACTCCTTTTCCTATTTGGAACCAGTCTGTTGTTCCATGTCCAGTTCTAACTGTTGCTTCCTGACCGGCATACAGATTTCTCAAGAGGCAGGTTAGGTGGTCTGGTATTGCCATCTCTCTCAGAATTTTCCACAGTTTATTGTGATCCACACAGTCAAAGGCTTTGGCATAGTCAATAAAGCAGAAATAGATGTTTTTCTGGAATCTCTTGCTTTTTCCATGATCCAGCAGAGGTTGGCAATTTCATCTCTGGTTCCTCTGCCTTTTCTAAAACCAGCTTGAACATCTGGAAGTTCACAGTTCACATATTGCTGAAGCCTGGCTTGGAGAATTTTGAGCATTACTTTACTAGCATGTGGGATGAGTGCAATTGTGCAGTAGTTTGAGCATTCTTTGGCATTGCCTTTCTTTGGGATTAGAAGAAAAACTGACCTTTTCCAGTCCTGTGGCCATTGCTGAGTTTTCCAAATGTGCTGGCATATTGAGTGCAGCACTTTCACAGCATCATCTTTCAGGATTTGAAACAGCTCAACTGGATTCCATCACCTCCACTAGCTTTGTTCGTAGTGATGCTTTCTAAGGCCCACTTGACTTCACATTCCAGGATGTCTGGCTCTAGATGAGTGATCACACCATCGTGATTATCCAGGTCATGAAGATCTTTTTTGTACAGTTCCTCTGTGTATTCTATAACCTACCTTTTTTCATGCGTATCCAAAGGGAAGCTTTTAAATTATTACATATTAAGCTTTTATAATATATCAATAAAATATACAAAGAAAGAAATTCAAATACTGCATTCACCTCTCTGGCAAAGTTCAATTGAATCAAAATTATCTATAAAATACCTCTGAGCAACTGACACAAAAGTCAAAAAGTCAAAAATTCTAAGAAACACAATGACACATAGTTTCCTTTAAAAATAGCCTTAATTCCTAGATTTACTTCCTATTTTTCTCCCATTTATTCTACTTTAGACACAACTTTAACTCAACTATTTAATGTGTCAAATAATAGTAGATTAAAAGTAACTTTGGAAAACAGTACTCTGCATACAGTAAGGCTTAGGAGAACAAAACTGAACATAAATTCAGTACGTTAGCAAATTTGCTTCTCAAGGAGTTATAGGATAGCAGTTCTCAAAGTGCTTTATATGTATATATACTAGGTTTGAATGAATAAACAAACATATTGTAGATAATGAGAACCAGCTTTCTCGCTGTCAGAGAAATTACAAGTAAGGAATGCAGGAAGGCTAGAATGAACCATGTGATACTGGGTGAGAATCTGAGACAGACGTCAGCGTAAATTCATGGCGTTTTAATATACACACAGATAGATATTAAAGTAAATAAATGTAGCTCTGTGTGTTTTAAGAGTTAGAAAACATACTTTCCTGGCCCTATCTACTGAGAGAGCCTTGAAACAACTGAGAGCAAAGCGGCAGTGAGCACAGGCAGGCCTAAGAACTTGGCTTCTAAACGCCATTCTCCAGGGAAAGGAACCAAAGCCCCTTAAGCAGCAGATTCCAGTGGCAGATTCCATCTTGTGTTTTCCCTGGAACAAGGAAAACACAAGATGAGCCTAGAGCACTTGAAATGCCAGAAATGAAGAATGCTCCAAAGAGATAAATATGTCAAATGGGCCCAGAAACTTATTTGAGTTCTCTCTCTGGTCAAAGCTAGAACAATTCGGGAAACAAACAATTGTGTTGGATTATAACCCATAAAATAAAATACCCATGAGGTCTTGAAAGTTAAAGTCGCTCAGTCGTGTCCAATTCTTTGCGACCCCATGGACTATAGTCCATGGAATTCTCCAGGCCAGAATACTGGAGTGTGGAGCATTCCCTTATCCAGGGGATCTTCCCAACCCAGGTCTCCTGCAATGCAGGCGGATTCTTTACCAGCTGAGCTACCAGGGAAGCCCCATGAGCTCCTACTGATATAAATAACTAAAGAAATAGAGAATGAACAGCTTTTCTTTACAGAAGAATTCTAGTTACAATGCAAAAGGGAAGGGGGAAACAGAAATTCACCATCAAACACAGTAATAACTGCTGCAGACAAAACTGCACCAGTGCACACAATCACAGACAGCCAAAGCGTGAGGAGAAACAAGATGTGAGTAACTCCAAAGTATCTACCTGCAAAGGAAAAAACAGTGACCCTACAGAAGAACTGAGGATAAGCCACCTTAACCAAGTGTAAACGAGGTTAACAGCACCAGGAATGAGACATGTTCACATCATATACCCTTCATATGAGGCCTTGAGAAGGGTTATATCATTTATACAGCGTACTTGCCAAAAATGCATTATCTAAACCTAGTCATGAGAAAAACTGGACAAGTGCAAACCAAAGGACAGTCTACAAAATAACTGATGACTATTCTTCAGAAGTACCTGGGCCAGGAAAGCCTTAGAGAGATGGAGGAGATGCAACTAAATGCAATGTGGGATCCGGGGTTAGATTCTGAAACAGAAAATCTATTCATTTCAGTTGAAAAATGGATAGCAACCAAATAAAGTCTGTGGTTTAATAACTAGTATTTTACTGTACCAATATCAAATTTTAGCTTATGGTTCATGTAATATGTTAGCATTTGTGGAAACTGGATAAAGGTATTAGGAACTCTGTATTATATTTTACAACTTTTGGGGTCAATGTAGTAAAAATTAAAAGTTTAAAAATATGCTTGCAATTGAAAGGATACTTACTAGCAAAATCAGAAAGAAAACAAAATGGAATAAAATGAATCTGGTAAAGATTGATAGCATGAGATTATATACAATGTATAGATAAACCAGTAAACCTGTTAACACTGGTGGTTTTCAATAAACCACACGTGGTATTCAATACC
Organism: Aepyceros melampus; assembly: GCA_006408695.1. NCBI lineage: Eukaryota > Metazoa > Chordata > Mammalia > Artiodactyla > Bovidae > Aepyceros > Aepyceros melampus. The sequence continues at coordinate 205,075 of SJXQ01007017.1, read as the reverse complement.
ATGCTAGCTAACTCTCAGCTTGGTTAAGAAATTGCTTTGACCAAAGCAATACTAACAAGCACGAAGCAAGCAATCAGTTAAGCACCTCTGCAGTGGGGCTTGCTTTGCCAGTATGCACTTTCTTAGAGCCCTTGGCAAAGAGGTTGGGGTACCACGATGGAGAGACCATGTGGAAACAGACACCCAGCCAAGTCTGTTCCAGAAAAGACATCACACATGTAAGTAAAGAAGCCATATTGAACATTCCAGCCCCAAGAGGGAAGCTACTGGAACAGAACTGCAATCCAGCCCAATCACAGAATTGTGTGGGAAAAATACATCATTATTGTCTCAGGACACTAAATTGATTATTAATGTACCAGCAGTGGGGGAGGGGGGCAAGCTATCCATACAAGATTTAAACGTGTGTAAGATGCTTATTTAACTTATATGTAGAGTACATCATGAGAAATGCTGGGCTGGAAGAAGCAGAAGCTGGAATCAAGATTCCCAGAGAGAAATATCAATAACCTCAGATATGCAGATGAAACCACCCTTATGGCAGAAAGTGAAGAGGAACTAAAAAACCTCTTGATGAAAGTGAAAGAGGAAAGTGAAGAAGTTGGCTTAAAGCTCAACATTCAGAAAACGAAGATCATGGCATCTGGCCCCATCACTTCATGGGAAATAGATGGGGAAAACAGTGGAAACAAGTGTCAGACTTTATTTTTTGGGCTCCAGAATCACTGCAGATGGTGACTGCAGCCATGAAATTAAAAGACACTTACTCCTTGGAAGAAAAGTTATGACCAACGTAGATAGCATATTCAAAAGCAGAGACATTACTTTGCCGACTAAGGTCTGTCTAGTCAAGGCTATGGTTTTTCCAGTGGTCATGTATGGATGTGAGAGTTGGACTGTGAAGAAGGCTGAGTGTCGAAAAATTGATGCTTTTGAAGTGTGGTGTTGGAGAAGACTCTTGAGAGTCCCTTGGACTGCAAGGAGATCCAACCAGTCCATTCTGAAGGAGATCAGTCCTGGGTGTTCTTGGAAGGAACGATGCTAAAGCTGAAACTCCAGTACTTTGGCCACCTCATGTGAAGAGCTGACTCATTGGAAAACACTCTGATGCTGGGAGGGAGAATGGGACAACAGAGGATGAGATGGCTGGATGGCATCACAGACTCGATGGACATGAGTCTGAGTGAACTCTGCGATTCATGGGGTCGCAAAGAGTTGGACACGACTGAGCGACTGAACTGAACTGAAGATACTCTGCTTAAGACAAGGAAGACGCAGCAACACAGCACACTGAGCTCACACAGAATGCTCTTACTATGAACACCTCAAAGCACTGACTGAAAGAGAGTCAGGACATAAGACTGTTCTCTGTAATAATATAAATGCCCTTTCAGGAGAGGGAATTCCCCCAAGTCTGGGGACAGGGGTGGTGGATAACAAGAGGAAGTTGAAATCTCATGAGAGATTGCATCAGAGCAGACTCGTGGTAAGACAGGGAGCAAGACAGGAAGTAGAGGAAGTTCAAGCAGAAGAACGGTGTGATTTGGGGCCTGTTCTTTAAGGGTTCTGACACCAACACAAAGACAGGAAAAGAAATCATGGTACATGCAAGGCAGAGATTTGGAGCTGAGCATCCTATCAAGTCAACTTAAACAGTCTACCTCATTCTCCAAACACATGTAACAGAACACAGTACCAGAGATACAAAAATAAATAAGCAGTCCTGTCTTACCCTCCAGCAACTCAGACAAGTATACCAATCAATCACAGCACCACTCAGTAAGTGACCCTGCCTCCTCAACCTCGACCTGCTTCTTTGATCTCAAGTCCCTTGTCTTTCCCAAACTTCAGAACTAGACAACCCTTCCTCTTAGATATAAATAGCAAATTCAGAAATATCAAAAAGAACCCTCCCCAATACTATAAATATGAAGACAAAGCTAAAATTATGTCCTGACCCACTCCAACTGCACTCTAGGTATTTATGACAAGTATCACTGGCTTGCTAAGTCAACACACTGTAGAGCTGCCAAATACTTCTTAATGTAATGTCTGGACATCCACATTATAGGAAAAATTACTTTTAGTGTGACCATGTTCCATATGTTGTTTGCGAAATCTTTTTTATTTGCTAAAACTAGTAACACCAACCATTTATATAATTCAGGATCTAGGCTCCTCAGAGGGAAAAAACAAAACAAAACAAAACTCAAGGATTTCTCAACCACTTTGATCTCAGTTACCTGAGCATTCACTGATCAATTATGGATCTACTATTAGCAAAGCATTAGTAGCATGCTCCTAGCATTTTATATGCTTGTCACATAGTCATACACTGTAATTATCCTAAAAATAGTGTCTAGTCAATGATTAGAGACATGATGAACAAAACTATTGCATTAGGAAGGCTCAATTAAGCAAAATATACTGACAAGCAGCTGTGGCAGGGGAATTTTTTAAATCTCAGATAAGATTTTAGCTGAAGATGAAAGACAGAGTCAGAAAAACCATTCAAGAAGTCACAAGACCTCAGTCACTAGACTGGAACTCAGAACGACTCTCCATTTGACATTCGTTGGAATGGGTAGAAAGCAATACAGAGGTAAATTTCCAGATCCAGAGAAGCTAGACTCCCGGGAACATTAGAAAAGGCCTTCCTTTGAGAAAAGCATAAGTGAGCCACGTCATCTGAGATAAAAAATGACAAGTGTATCCTGGAAATTCTTACCAAGACAAGAGCACTCAGATCCTGACCCCACGATTACAGTAAGAGCAATTCCTGAGCTCCAGGAAGTCGTCTCTGTGGGCAGCTTTGTCAACTGCACCCCCACCCCAAATATCTACCCTATCCAACCTGCTTCCCCTCTGTCAACAGAACGCCAGTGTACCTAGGTGGCAGCGTGTCTCTACCCCAGTCCTAAGCAATAAGCTGTGACCAGCCAAACCTGTCATGATAGCATGACTCCACGTGGCTGGTCTCTGGAAATGGCCACGTGACCAAATTTGGGACAAAATAACATGAAACAAAAAGTCAATTATGTAAATCTTCTTGGGAAAAACCTTTTCTTTTTCATATAAAAGGATGAATGAGGCTGCCTGTCCTTTTAAATCTCAGCATCCTATCCTCTTCTTTCTGCTTGGAATGAAACCACGACGTCCACAGCCAACATAGTAAGGACGGACAGGCACAAGGAACACTGCTGCGTCCCTATCAACAGAGCTGAGCAGCTCCCCCAGCCCTCAGCCACCTGCCTCCAGACCGCTCAACACTCAAGAAAAGCAGACCCCTAACTGTTTAACCTACTGTGAGATGGGTTTCTCTATTACTTAAAACCAAATGCATTCTGAACTGATATACTGTTTCCCAACGAAAGGTGGCAGTGGTTTCACTGATCAGGATGGAGCAGGACTAAAGTGGTCCTGCAAAGGACTTCCCTGGCGGCCCAGAGGTTACGACTCTGTGCTTCCAGTGCAGGGGGCACTGGTTTGATCCCTGGTTGGGGAAGATCCCACATGCCATGCAGTGCAACCAAGAAAAAAGAGAGAGATAGAAATTTAAAATAAATTTTAAAATAAAGTGGTCCCACAGAGAAGAGATACAGAGTTTGGGAAGGCTTGCAAAGGAGAGAAATAAAACTATATCAGGCATTCTGCATGTACACATACAAAATCAGCACTGCAGAATGCTTACACCTCAGGCTCTGCAGACACACTGCGTAGGTCTAAACCTTGACTCTGCCACTTACGAGACATTATGAGACCTTGGGCAAGATAGTCAAGGTCTTCATGCCTCAGTATTCCAATCTCTAAAATGGGAGTAACACTATCCACCCTCCTTAAAGTGGGTTGTGAGAATAAACAACATAATACTTATAAAACTCTAGGAATAGCTCCTCGCATACAGCAAGCTTTCAGCAAATATTCAAAATCATCACCATCATCTTTACGCTCATAATGCAAACACAAGTTGCTATCACACAAAGAGATAAAAAGGAGTAAGTTTACTTTATGCAGCTCACACATGGCTCAAACTGTGTGGTACAAGTGAGCAGAAAATTCCTCGCAGAACTCAACCACTATTCAAGTGTTCTCTCTCAACTGAGTAGCTCTTCTGTGTCTGTCAATAGCTGCCATCAGCAACTCCAGCTCTTAAAGAGGCCATAAAAATGATTCGATTTCATAACTAGAAGATTGACTAAACATAAGCCATTTGCACTTCAAAAAACAGTTGAAGGGCAAAAGTGTAATGTCAGAGTTTATCTCAAGCATTGTTCTTACCTGGCAAGTGGAAACAGTAACTCATCTCCTAACCGTATTAGAAAGGGTGAATTTATGATCGATTTCAAGTATACCTTCTACAGTATGCATAATCCTTTTGGTTTTCTGATATCACAGACCAATGCACACTTCAGCTGAACCACTTGTTTCTGTGAATGCCATCAGCACACACCGGCACACACCTGGGCTCCTTTCACAGGAGATTTTTTTTTTCTTCTTTTTAATCAACAGGAATTACTGCAGACACAAAATGACAGGTCCACTGAAAACAGGAAACACAAATTCAGGAAGATGAGTTGATAACAAGCAACAGAGAACTTTGAAAGACCAAATGTTTCTATGGCAACAGTAATTTCAATCAAGAAAGAGACAGCAGAAATTTAGAGGAAAACTACTGTGCAGTGTTGAACAAAAACTGTATTAAAGTTTCCACCAGGCTTCAAAACTTTCAAAACTCACCTGGCTTTGAAAATTACAAAAGTCATTGGCACTAGACAACCATAAATCCCCATCATTACCTCATTTTTCCCCAGGCCTACCCCATTCCCGATACTTATATGTCAATGTTCCTAGCCTTTCAAGTCTATCACAAAAATAGCTTCTCTTACCTACCATTCCTTGGGTAACTCACCAATCCCAAAAGCATCCTATCTTACTGGCAAATCTCAGAATTAAAATTGAAGTTTTATAAAATTTATGAATTAAAAAAAATTTAAACTTGGGGGCAAAACATTTTTCAGAACTGATTTCAACACTGGTTCAGCAAAAAAGTCATTTCTTTAATTAAAAAGCAACATTTAGCACATGGAGATCACACATACAGAAATTAAAGTGCAAAAATTATACACTGCTGCATAAATGTAAAGTTACTGACTGCTATACCCCTTTCATCTTTTTAGAAAATAAGTTGGGGAAATATACAAACAGAAATCCAAATGGCCCTGGAGGTTCCTTCACCTTCCTCCCTGCTCGAACTTCTGGATCTTTTAAAGGAACTAGCTCAGCAGGTCAGAGTCCATCAAAGAACAGGCTCAGCTGAGTGGCCAAGAATCCAGGGCTCCCACCTCCATCAACCAGTACTTCCTACTGTGACAGTCACTGAGAGCTGGTGGTCCCCACCTCCGGGACCCAATGCCTGATGACATGAGGTGCAGCTGACATTAACAGCAGCAGAAATAAAGTGCACAGTAAATGTAATGCGCTTGAACAATCCCGAAACCATTCCCCCTCTTTTCATCCATGGAAAAACTGTCTTCTGTGAAACCGGTCTCTGGTGCCAAAAAAGTTGGGGATGGCTGACCTAGAGGTTCCAGCAAAGATATGGAACATCAGGGGATGCAGTTTTTCTCTTGGAGTAATTTTCAAGACACACTTCAGTCCAGGTAAGCACCTCTCAGGAGGATGACAGCCTAGGGAATCATGTGTGATTTTCTGGGTGTCTGCTTATATGTTTGTCCCCCGAAACACCAGGTAACAACTGCACTGTGCATTGTGTAGTCTGGGGCGTGTGTGTCTCACCCACTTTGCCCCTTCTCCTGCAAGGCCTGAGGAGGGTTGCCAGATGCTTTTAACTTGTAATGCTCACAGCCTATAATAGATCATTTATAGATCAGGAAATAGATTTCAAAGAAATTTAAAACTATCTAATTACCCAGCTTTTAAATTAACAATAAAAAGAATTAGTGCTAAAGTGAAAATTTCCACAAATTTAAAAATAAGACTTCCATGCAAATATAAAATGAACAAACACCAAAGATATTATTTGACTCACTAATTAACTAGGATAACAGTTCAAATTTGAGTATAGGTAGGTAACCTGACCTGCCTCTTGAGAAACCTATATGCAGGTCAGGAAGCACAGTTAGAACTGGACAAGGAACAACAGACTGGTTCCAAATAGGAAAAGGAGTACATCAAGGCTGTATATAGTCACCCTGCTTATTTAACTTATATGCAGAGTACATCATGAGAAACACTGGGCTGGAAGAAGCACAAGCTGGAATCAAGATTGCCAGGAGAAATATCAATAACCTCAGATATGCAGATGACACCATTCTTATGGCAGAAAGTGGAGAGGAACTAAAAAGCCTCTTTAAAGTGAAAGGGAAGAGTGAAAAATTTGGCTTAAAACTCAACATTGAGAAAACTAAGATCATGGCATCTGGTCTCATCACTTCATGGAAAATAGATGGGAAAACAGTGGAAACAGTGTGAGACTTTATTTTGGGGGGCTCCAAAATCACTGCAGATGGTGACTGCAGCCATGAAATTAAAAGATGCTTACTCCTTGGAAGGAAAGTTATGACCAACCTAGATAGCATATTGAAAAGGAGAGACTGCCGTGGGCAGAGTTCCTCACACTGGCGTGAGGAACTCCGCCCATGGCAAGAGACATTACTTTGCCAACAAAGATCCGTCTAGTCAAAGCTATGGTTTTTCCAGCGGTCATGTATGGATGTGAGAGTTGGACTGTGAAGAAAGCTGAGCGCTGAAGAATTGATGCTTTTGAACTGTGGTGTTGGAGAAGACTCTTGAGAGTCCCTGGGACTGCAAGGAGATCCAACCAGTCCATTCTGAAGGAGATCAGTCCTGGGTGTTCTTTGGAAGGAATGATGCTAAAGCTGAAGCTCCAGTACTTTGGCCACCTCATGCAAAGAGTTGATTCATTGGAAAAGACCCTGATGCTGGGAGGGATTGGGGGCAGGAGGAGAAGGGGACGACAGAGGATGAGATAGCTAGATGGCATCACCGACTCTATGAACATGAGTTTGGGTAAACTCCGAGAGTTGGTGATGGATAGGGACGGCTGACGTGCTGCAATTCCTGGGGTCACAAAGAGTCGGACACGACTAAGCGACTGACCTGAACTGAACTGGATTATGAAAAGAATTTGCTAACAGATGCAAAAATGGTGACTCCACTGTAGGAAGGATTCAAGAAATGAGCACCAAGGTGCTCTGGATGGCTCAGTTAACTAACACAAATAGCGATTTGTGTTAGTTCTTTGGTTAGTTTATTGCTTAGTTCTTTGGACTTAACTAATTAATAAAAACAACCAAGTATTGTTTGTATTAATAAAAACAGTCAAGTATTCTTTCGGCCTGGTGGCATCATGAGAAAATTACTGATATACTAAGAGTGCTACAAACAGAAAGAAAATTTAGAAATCTCTGCTACAGGGCAATGGCTTTTGTCGTGATCTCTTTTTCTGAGTTTAAATCAACTGCAACTCTACTGGATAAAAACGTTTTGCATTGTGATAGATAAGAGTCATTTGCACAACGCTGTCAACTTCCACACCTATGGAGTTGCCAAGTAGCCTAGACAAAAGAAAATGAGCAAAAATTATGCACCCCAAATACAGTTACTGGAAAGTCTACAAAGACAAGCCCAGCATTCCACTGAAAAGATACCAAATAATCTCTTTTGCTCATTTTCAAGTCTGGAACAATTTCTCCACCTTAGGTTTCAATCAGTACTAACAGAAATAGAGCAAAAATCATACAAGATGGGGGCAGAGCAGGGGCAGCAACAATCTAGGAGTATTTCCATCAGGAATTACGGAGCACGCCCTGCCAGCAAGGGCATGCTGTAAGGGACACTCTGATCATCTGCTATTGGACACATAATGGTACAGTCTTTCTAAAAAAGACATTTGGTGACACATCCTATTAATAGAACCTGCAGAGACTCAGATCTTTGATTCTGTAATCCCACTCATAAATTTTTATTCAACATATAATAGATTACATCTATCTCAGAGTATTAATTACAAAGTAATTTTAAAGGATGTGAAACAATTTAAGTAGATTTCCCAGCTTAAATGTTCTTTTCAGAAGCCTTGTAAGTCTCAAGTCCTTTCTGTGTGATCCACTTAATACTCGGGATTTCCCCTAAGATGTTATCACACTGCACTCTAACTTCCGATTTGGTAATCCATTCACTCTATTAGCCTATAATCTCCATGAAGGCCTGGGCCACATATTTGCATTGCATCAATTTAGCAGAGTACCACATGTTCAGTTCAGTCACCCAGTCGTGTCCGACTCTTTGTGACCCCATGAACTGCAGCACACCAGGCCTTCCTGTCCATCACCAACTCCCAGAGTTTACCCAAACTCATGTGCATTTAGTCAATGATGCCATCCAGCCATTTCATCCTCAGTCGTCCCCTTCTCCTCCTGCCCCCAATCCCTCCCAACATCAGAGTCTTTTCCAATGAGTCAGCTCTTCGCAGGAGGTGGCCAAAGTACTGGAGCTTCAGCTTCAGCATCATTCCTTCCAAAGAACACCCAGGACTG
>SJXQ01007017.1:90950-195759 GCA_006408695.1 Aepyceros melampus | reverse complement strand
CATCTATTTCCCATGAAATGATGGGACCAGATGCCATGATCTTCGTTCTCTCAATGTTGAGTTTTAAGCCAACTTTTTCACTTTCCTCTTTCACTTTCATCAAGAGGCTTTTTAGTTCCTCTTCACTTTCTTCCATAAGGATGGTGTCATCTGCATATCTGAGGTTATTGATATTTCTCCCGGCAATCTTGATTCCAGCTTGTGGTTCTTCCAGCCCAGTGTTTCTCATGATGTACTCTGCATATAAGTTAAATAAGCAGGGTGACAATATACAGCCCTGACGTACTCCTTTTCCTATTTGGAACCAGTCTGTTGCTCTATGCCCAGTTCTAACTGTTGCCTCCTGACCGCATGTATAGCAGGCACTCAAATGCTGACTCAATGAATGAAATGTTACACAGCCTAAAATATGTTTCCTCTGTGGAGATGAAAAAATAATCACAAGTATTAACAACAGAGATTATGTCAAGAGAAAAACCTTGAGTCATAACCCAACCATACTGACAGACCATCAGAATCATTTGCATGTATTTTGAAAATTTTAAGACTGCCAAATGTGACATTCACAGACACTGTCAGTGACAAGAATGAGAGCACAGTGTCACACTGAGGAGACCGCTCTCTGCCTCTGTGCATCCTGAGTGCGCTGTCACACTATGCATGTCCACAGGTAACAATACAGCTCGAAAGAAAGCCATCATACACGTCTAGCTGGAAGGACGTTTTAATAATGATAAATATCATCCTTGAATATGGGATGGAGCTTTTTTGTTGTTAATCACGTTAAAAAGGAATCTTATATGTTCCTTTGGTCAGTGCTTCTCAGACTTTAAAGGAGCGAAGACTCATGCAGTGGTCCTGTTAAAATGTCGATTCTCATTCTGAGATCAGAAGTCGGGCCTGAGGCTGCATTCCTACACGTCCCAGGTAATGCCAACAGTGCTAGCATGGCGACGTCAATCTAAGTATCAGGGTCTCATACAAGGAAACTTACAAACGTAAAGAAGGGTGTGAAAAGCTCCGTCCTCCTGCGGGATTTTTCTGGAGACCTAGAACACTCTCTCTCTCCTCCGATGATTTATCAGACCCTTCCTGATCAGGACTCTCAATATCCTGTGGGTGTTACAGTTTAAAATACAGAAAACAGAAACAGAAGAAGGGTCACCACTCAAGATTCCATGCAAGTTAAAAGCATATTAAAGGAATAAAATGAACAACTCTACGGTCACAAAGTTTTGATAACCCAGATGAAATGGACCAATTCCTTGAGAAGACACAGTCTGCCAACACTCACACAAGAGTAAATAATGTGAATAGATCATTCAAGAAATCGAATCAATAAATAACCTTGCAAAACAGAAAACATGAGACCCAGATGGATTCACTGGTAAATTCTACAAACATCTAAGGAGGAAATCATACCAATTCCACAGAATCATACCAATTTTATCTCTTTCACATGATAGCAGCAGGAAGACTTCCTGCCATATTTGATGAGGCAACCATTACCCTAATGTTAAAACCAAAGACATTACAAGCAAACTAGAGATCAGTATCTCCCATGATCACAAATTCAAAAATCCTCAACAATATATTAGCATATTGAATTCCATAAGTGTATGGAGAGAATTATATACTACAACCAAGCAGGCTTTATTTCAGGTAGGCAAGACTGATTTGACAACCAATGTAACCTATCACACAAGCAGACTAAAAAAGAAAAATAACATGATTATTTCACCTCATGCAGAAAAGTCATTTTAAAAACTCCATCACAAAAGTAGGAACAGAAGCCACTTTCTCAACTTGATTAAAGACTACCTACAAAATACCTACAGCAAACATCACACTTAAAAGGGAGAAACTCGAAGTTTTCCCACTAGTTCCCAGTGAGGTATTGACAAAAATATTAGACAAATATATCAATGGAAAATAGAAACAGAGAGCCCAAAAACAGCCCCTCGTATAAACAGTCAACTTATTTTTGTCAAATGAACAAAGCTAAGACAATGGAGCAAAGATAAGCTTCCAGGACAAAGGAACACACCCCTACAAAAATATAGCTCCACAAAACCACCCAAAACTGGATCAAAGACTCAAATGAAAATGAAAAACTATACAATTACTAGGATATAAGAAGTAAACCTACATGACCATGGGTGCGGCAATGCCTTCTTAGGTACAACAACCAAAAGCATAATCTGTGAAAGAAAGAACTGATAAACCGGCTTTCCTTAAAAACTTCTGCTCTGCAAAGGACAACATCAAGAGAATGAGAAGACAAGCCACAGCCTGGGAGCAACTATTTTCAAATGAAACACCTGATAACAGACTATTTTTCAAAATATATAATACAAAGAACATTTAAACTCAACATTAGAAAACAACATTAAAAAAAAAACTCAATTAGTAAATGAGCCAAAGGCCTTATTAAATGCCTCACCAAACAAGCTATACATGTGCCAACTAAGCCCATGAAAACAAGCTCTGCTTTGAATCCCATCAGGGAAAAACACACATTAAAACAATACCACAGATACAAATACACACCTAACTGGAATGGCCAAACCTGGATTACAGACATCATCAAATGCTGGTGATCAACAGGAATTCTCATATCCTGCTGGTGAGGGTCAAAGTGACTTTGGAAGATAGTTGGGTGGTCTCTTACAAACCTACACCTAACCTTACCATACAATCCAGCAACTGCAACCCTTGCTTTTTACCCAAAGCAGCTGAAAACTTATATCTACACAAAAACCTATGCATGGATATTTATCACAAGTTTATTCCTAACTGGCATACTGCTACTGCTAAGTCGCTTCAGTCGTGTCCAACTCTGTGCGACCCCAGAGACAGCAGCCCACCAGGCTCCTCCATCCCTGGGATTCTCCAGGCAAGAACACTGGAGTGGGTTGCCATTTCCTTCTCTGACTGGCATAACTGGGACGCAACCAAGAAGTCTTTCAAGAGGTAAACGGGTAAACTGTGGTAGCACTAAGAAGAAACGAGCTACCAAGCCATGAGAAGACATGGAGCAACCTTAAATGTATATTAATATGCAAAAGAAGCCAAGCTGAAAATCTACACAAAAACCTATGCATGGATATTTATCACAAGTTTATTCCTAACTGGCATACTGCTACTGCTAAGTCGCTTCAGTCGTGTCCAACTCTGTGCGACCCCAGGACAGCAGCCCACCAGGCTCCTCCATCCCTGGGATTCTCCAGGCAAGAACACTGGAGTGGGTTGCCATTTCCTTCTCTGACTGGCATAACTGGGACGCAACCAAGAAGTCTTTCAAGAGGTAAACGGGTAAACTGTGGTAGCACTAAGAAGAAACGAGCTACCAAGCCATGAGAAGACATGGAGCAACCTTAAATGTATATTAATATGCAAAAGAAGCCAAGCTGAAAAACTACACACTGTATGAGTCCTACCATCATGATACTCTTGAAAAGGTAAAATCATAAAAAAAATAACAAGATCAGTGTTGCAGGGATAAACAGGCAGAGCACAAAGGATTTTTAGGGCAGTGAAAATGTTCTATATGATTCTGTAAGGACAGACATATTTCATCAGACATTTGTCCAAAATCAGGGAATGTACAACAGCAAGGGTGAACCCTACTGTGAACAATGGACTTTGGGTGATTCCTGTCTACCGCTGTCAGCTCATCAAACACATTATAACAAACGCACCACTCTAGTAACAAATGTACCTCTAGTGGGGATGCTGACAATGGAGGACACTATCTATGCTTGTGTACAGGGCATATGAGAACTCTATAACCTTCCTCTTAATTGTGCTGTAAACCTTAAAGTACCTCTAAAATATAAAGTCTTTTAAAAAATGAAAGACAGGCTCTCAGTAAGCATTCTTGAGAAAAACATCCGATTACTAATGTCTGTGTTGGCATAGTGGATCTGAGAAGTATGAAATATAAAGAAAATTGCTGGTACCTCTTCCATGTAAAAGAGTTTGTGCTACATAACAGGCACTCAAGTAACTGCTGAACAAATAACTACAATATTTAGCCTGGAAAAGGAGGAGAAAAAGAAAAATCTGCTTAAGGTATGTCAGTATTTGAAAGCAATTAAGACAGCATATTAAGAATCAGAGACATCACTTTGCTGACAAAAGTCCAAATAGCCAAAGCTATGGTTTTTCCAGTACAGACATGAGAGTTGGACCATAAAAAAGGCTGAGTATGAGGAAGTGATGCTTTTGAACTGTGGTGTTGGAGAAGACTCTTGAGAGTCCCTTGGACAGCAAGGAGATCAAACCAGTCACTCCTAAAGGAAATCACACTGAATATTCATTGGAAGGACTGATGCTGAAGCCCAAGCTCCAATACTATAGCCACGAGATGCAAAGAGCTGACTGACTGGGAAAGACTCTGATGCTGGGAAAAGATGCAGGAGGGGATGACAGAGGATGAGATGTTTGAATGGCATTATGGACACGAATCTGAGAAAACTCCAGGAGACGGTAAAGGACAGGGAAGCCTGGCGTGCTACAGTCCATGGAGTCTCAAAGAGTTGGACATGACTGAGCAACTGAAAAATAAAAAGTAGAAAGCAGGCACCCCATCTCTGGCTCAGTAGGTAAAGAATCCTCTTGCGATGCACAAGACACGCAGATTCGATCCTTGGGTCAGGAAGATCCCCTCCTGGAGAAGGAAATGGCAACCCACTCCAGTATCCTTGCCTGGAGAATCCCATAGACAGTGGAGCCTGGCAAGCTACAATCCATGGGGTTACAAAGAGTCGGACACAAAGGAGGGACTACGTACAAGCAGAAAGCAAGTGAAAGTCTTCTATCTGACTTCAGTTAGAAATAAGAAAACTCAAGGTCAATTTCAGCTTATTTTAAGCATACGTTTTTAACAATCAGTTGACCAACAACAGGATGTATTTTCTCAGAAAGACAGAGCTACCTGAACATGGTCAAGCAAGAAAGCCAGACAGCCATCTCAGAGGGGCACCACCAAAGACACACTTGCCCCAGGAACACGAAGGTTTCAAAGATTTTTCTCTCCAAGCACAGGATTCACTACTCACAGCATTTGTATTCACATGAGCTATAAACTGCAAGAGCAGCTTTCCTTCTTTGAAAAAGAAAAATAAAGTCGCCTCAACATAAACATCAGCAATTGGGCCACAAGCCCAATTTATACAACTTACACATGACCTAAGAGTAAATCAAAGCTTAAATTCTCTAAAGACATAAAACAAAAGGAACTATTCCGTGGTGATAAATGAACACCTTCAAAGACAATGGTGTGATAAAGAAACAGGAATACTCTCAGAATGAAATCCATTTGTTTGAGCATCTGTTTGCCACCTACAAAGAATAATAACTCTTTCTGATGAATTTTAACAAGAAGGAAGGGAAAAGAATTCATTTGAATGAGAAGTTAAGGCACAAATACACCTCAAGTTTCCTAGAGAACCTTCAAAGACATCTAGTGTTAATGTATCAAAACACAGAAGACTTTTTTTTTTTTGGAGTGATCAAGCCATAACACTTGAGCACTGAGAATATCAGAACTTCCCCCACAGCTTCGCTCCATATTTTCAATTGCTTTGTTTAAAAGAATAGTATTATTACTGAAAATGCTACAAAGGACTGATTTACAAGATTTTTTTAAATTGGGATTATTTTTAAACTCACTTTAGAAGATTTCCTTTAGAAAAGCATGCAGCTATTAAAATGCTAATATGTAAGGATGTGGGAGGTGGGTGCTGCAGAGACTTAACACCACTAAAACAAAGGAAATTGATTCTCTAGATGATGTGGAAAAGATGGCTTATAAAGTTAATGAGATATTACTTATGGCAAAAGAAACAATTTGGCCACTAAGAATGAGGATGAACCAAACATTTCTGCCATCAGATATATAATGAAACTAATTAAAACAACAACAAAAATTAAGGCAAATATGAAAATCAAACAAAACACACGAAAAAGTTAAAATACATCAAACACATAAAGTGTATTTGTGACAGAAAAGTCTTTGTAAGTTAGAAATAAATTGAAGAAAACAAAAGGGAAGAATTCTAACAATTATGAGTTATACACCAAGGAAGAACAAGAAGAGTCAGCAACATTCAAGAGACTTGAAAACTACCTAGAATGGATTTCTAATTGAGCATGAAAGTAAAGAGGTTGTTGTTTGAGTGCTAGGCGTGTCCAACTCTTTGCTACCCCATGGATTGTAGCCCGCCAAGCTCCTCTGTCCACGGAAATTTCAGGCAAGAATACTGGAATGGGTTGCCATTTCCTCTTCCAGGGGATCTTCCAGACTCAGGGATCAAACCCATGTCTCTTGAGTCTCCTGCAATGGCAGATGGATTCTTTACCTGGGAGCCCAAAATAAGAGGATTAACACCTGAAACTGGAAAATCCACTAGTCTGCCCCCTGGATATCTTAATTAGCCCTGGATAGGAAAGGCATCACAATCCTTAAGCTGAAGGTTTAGCCTGAGGTCTATATGCCATCTACAAAGGGATGAAAATGTCTTAAAAAAAAAAAAGCAAGTTTCAAAGCAGGCAAACTACCTTAAACAGAAAAGCTGTGTTGATATTAAGAAAAACATAGTCAAAAAACCCAGGAACAATCTTAGTTCTGTCTCTAATAACTGTTTCCAAAGGCTTTCCATGGAAAATAAACATTCTACTCCCCGTGTATGAAGCTTGTTCCAAAAGTCCCAGTCTCCAAGTTGGCGCTTGATGATATGAATAAGAACAAAATATCTGACAAATTGTCACAAACTAAATGTAAAGAGTTTCTAGTGAAACTTTAGCATCTAAATAGAGACATGCTAGAAGTATAAACTATACATTGTGAAGTTTCAAGGTTTAGTACAAAAATGTCAATTATCGCATTCATAATTGTTTATTTCTGATTACATGTTTAATTATATCAGTTTAGATATATTAGATTTAAAAAAGATAAAATTAAGTTCATCTGTTTTCCCTTTTTAAAGAGGCTACTAAAACAATTTAAATTACTTATGAAATTTAGATACTTAGGAAGTGTTGAATGAATAAGAGGACATATTGTATAGAAGGACAAAACAGCAACTAAGTAAGACTGAAATCGACCCTTTGTGATTCATCTACCAGTGATATGACAGGGTCTTTAAAGGTGTAATTAAGGTAAAAAGAAGTCGTAAGAGCGGCACTAACCCGATAGGACAGGTACCTTTTAAAGAACAGATCAGAACCCAGGGGACACCCAGGCCAAGGGGGAACACGTGAGGACACAGAAAGGCAGCCGTCTGCAGACAAGGAGAGGCCTCAGAAGAAACCAAACTTGAATCTCTGACTTCTGGCCGGAGAACTGTGAGAAAAACTTCTTTAAGCCACTCAATCTATTGCACTTTGTTCTGGCAGCTTCAGTAAACTAATACATTGTTTCAAATAATTAAGATTTTTTCAATAACCGATGGGAGTTTTATTTCTCACAGTGAAATGACAAGACTCAGTGCTTCCGTCACACTAGCCATATTTCAAACACTCAACAGCCACGTGTATTAGCCCAGACCTAAAGAAAAGTACAAACCAGAAATTTCTAAGAAGAATGCTTAACTCCTTCAGCTTTGTGAACAAGAAGCATCTTACTACTATACTGAAGAATTTTTAATCTGTAATTTAAAAAAAAATGCAAACAACTCAGATCTACCCTTACATCATTCTTACAAGGATTTACAAATAGAAACTAAAGAAGGGAGTTAACAGTTTAGGGCTATGTTTGCTACTAAGCATGTCATCACCAAGGGTTCTTGAGAGGTCTGCTGCTGAACTAGTGATCCAGGTAGCCACTCATGTATATTACAAAGGAGTCTGAACTCTAGGTACAGATTACCCAGGGATGCCCAAACCAGCCTCTAGTAAATCAGAGAATGCTACTATCCATCTTCATGGTTTATACTCCTTTAATGGGTTTAATCAGGCATTTTCAACGGAGAATAAGTTCCAGAAATACAAAAATAACAGGAACGCTATACTGAATGAGACATTCCCAACACATTTCCACTTAATCATGAGGCATCAAAACACTATGACCACTATTAAAAATTTCATGCACTTAGAAATAATAAATTCAATAAGTATAGAAGAAAACTACACACAGAATTCAAGGAAAAGAACAGGTAGCCCTGCCTAACTGAACATATTTACCAAATAAATAGCTATCTCCTCCTAGAACTATAGAAAAAAGGAGGGATTTCAAAATTTAATAATATAAAAAAGTTCATTTAGTACAAAGTATTTTCCATTTGCATTGATTCTCCTCTTAAACTTGCTTTTTATACTTTACAGTAGCTTAAATTGGACCACGGACTTCATGTTTGCATGTATTTTTATTTTATATAAAGAAACTAAGGGCTCTTCCCTGGTGGCTCAGATGGTAAAGCGTCTGCCTACAATGTGGGAGACCTGGGTTCGATCCCTAGGTTGGGAAGATCTCCTGGAGAAGAAAATGGCAACCCACTCCAGTACTCTTGCCTGGAAAATCCTATGGAAAGAGGAGCCTGGTAGGCTACCGTCCATGAGGTCACAAAGAGTCGGACACGACTGAGTGACTTCACTCACTCAAAGAAACTAAGGCTCTAAGAAATTGAAAGACATATCCAAGGTCACATATCTAGTGAAAAGGATAGCTAAAACATAAACCTGGACTTCTAGGTCCACAACTTTTCTACAGGTTTTACAGTACTGAAGTATTAAAACCATGCCCAGCACACAATGTTACAGAAATGTTAGTTGTTACAAGAACGTGTAATATAATTACGCTGATTTGATCAAGTGTGTGCCCATAATACTTAAAAGGGTAATTCGATTCAAAATAAACCTCAACAATGGTAACTCAGCTCAGAAGAAATAACTCCCAAGAGCATTACAGTCATAGAAATCTTTTTAAAATTTAAATATATATAATTTTTTTGCAAATAAAGGTAGAATGATAGATAAGGTTTTCTACCACAAATTTATAATGAAATTATGTGGGAAAAATAAAATGGGATTTTTGAGTTGGAGTTTATCATGTATTTTTAAGTGAATAATGGTTCATACCAAACTGCTGTATTTTTTATTCTATCAGATCAATTTTAAAGGGATATAAAAGCCTTATTTATCAATACTCAATATTAAAGGACATTTAAAATGTGAGGGACAATATCCCGAGATTTAAAATCCTGAACCCAATGCATAGGTAGTCCTAGTTTGGAACAAGCATCTGGAAGCTATTTTGAGAATGAGAAAATTTAAATATAGTGGGGTATTAGTTAGTTAGTTAGTTAGTTAAGTTGCTCGTCATGTCCGACTCTGTGCAACCCCATGGACTGTAGCCCACCAGGCTTCTCCATCCATGGGATTCTCCAGGCAAGAGTACTGGAGTGGATTGCCATTTCCTTCTCCAGGGGATCTTCCTGACCCAGGGATCGAACCCAGGTCTCCTGCATTAGAGGCAGATGCTTTAACCTCTGAGCCAGTGGGGTATTAGATACTTTGAAATCTGACATGGAAAAGTAAAGTGGTGAACTGAATAAAGCAACTTACATTATGTTCTCACTTTGGTTTAAAAACGTCTGTGTATTCATACATAGAAATATCTGGAGGGATATCAATACCAACGTATACACAACAAACGTACACACGTGTGGAGAGAATAGTGGCAATCTCTGAGAGGCTGAAATACTGCATTTTCATTTCATCTTTTATCCACATCTTTTTATAACACATATATACTATGTTGTAAAAATATACAAAAATGCCTAAATACCAGTACTTTAGTAAACTAGAAATTAAAGTCTCTGCAATTGGTTGCTCTATGTCTTAAGTCTGTGAAATAAGCACATGTAAGTTAATGATCCTGAGGAAGGTTTTACTCTTTTGCTTTAGCTGCGAAGTGTTTAAAATAAACATACTTTACTTTCAAGCATACAGAGTTCTAAATATAAAGATTCATAATAAAAACTGAAATGATCACAGACACTACAAGAAAAAAAATTAAGATTTTTAAGAATATTGGAAAACGCAACTATATTAACAGAGTTTAAAACAGCAAGAGTATATGCTTACCATATGTGCTTAAATATTACTCAATTTTAAAAACCTCTACATAAAATGTTAAGGCAATGAACAAAATAAATAAAATGTCTGCATTCTTACTGTATGTATCAGTGTTAAATGCTTTACAGATACTTTTTAATCTTCATACCTCTCCTTGAAAAGTGTCCTTATCTCTATCGCATTGATGAGAAAATCCAGACTTAAAGAACTATGTATCCAGAACACATAAACTCCTACTTGTAATCCTTTTGCAATATATACAGTATCAAATCAAAAATAAAACACTATATATCAATTATATTTCAATTAAAAGAAAAACTCCTACAAATTAAATTTTAAAAAAATCAAAGACAACCCAATAGAAAAATGGCAAGAATGACCATCATCAAAAAGTTTACAAGTAATAAATAAATGCTTGAGAGGGTGTGGAGAAAAGGAAACCTTCCTACATTGTTAATGAGAATACAAATTCGTGCAGCCACAAAGGAGAACAGTGTGGAGCTTCCTTAAACTAAAACTAGATTTAATATATGATGCAGCCATCCCTGGGCTTCCCAGGGGGCACACTGGTAAAGAATCCACCTGCCAAAGCAGGAGACGCAATAGACACGCGTTCAGCCCCTGGATTGGGAAGATCCCCTGGAGGAGGAAATGCCAATCAGTTCCAGTATTCTTGCCTGAAAAATTCCAAGGACAGAGGAGCCTGGAAGGCCACAGCCCACGGGGTCCCAAAGAATCAGACACGATTGAGCAACTGAGCACCAGCAATTCCACTCCTGGGTATACAACCGGAAAAGATGAAAACTTTAACTTGAAAAAAGACACACACACTTCAATGTTCACAGCAGCACTATTTACAAGAGCCAAGACATGGAAGAAACCTAACTGTGGGGTGTGTGTGTGTGCGCGTGCGTATATACACACATTAAAAAAAACAATGAATGGACCTAGAGATTATCATACTAAGTCAGATAAAGACAAATATCATATGATCTCACTTATGTGGGATCTAAAAAAATGAAACAAAGGAACTTATTTACAAAACAGACCCACACACATAGGAAACAAACTTGTGACTGCCAAAGGAGAAATAGGGGGAATGGATAAATAGGGATTTAAGATTAATCCTTAATCTTCTCTGGTAGCTCAGGGCTTCCCTGGTAGCTCAGTTGGTAAAGAATCCGCCAGCAATGCAGGAGACCTGCGTTTGATTCCTGGGTCGGGAAGATCCACTGGAGAAGAGATAGGCTACCTACTCCAGTATTCTTGGGCTTCCCTTATGGCCAGCTGGTAAAGAATCCACCTGCAATGAGGGAGACCTGGGTTTGATCCCTGGGTTGGGAAGATCCCCCCTGGAAAAGGGAAAGGCTACCCACTCCAGTATTCTGGCCTGGAGAATTCCATGGACTGTATAGTCTATGGGGTCACAAAGAATCAGACACGACTGAGCAATTTTCACTTTCAAGATTAATAGATACACACTACTATATATAACATAAATGCCAAGGACCCACTGTATACCACATTACACCTTATAATAACACAAAATGGAAAAAAATCTGAGGAAAAGATATATAGACATAATTAATAGATGCAGGTATAACTGAATCACTTTGCTGTACACTTGAAACATTATAAATCAACTATACAAAGAAAAAATGTGGCAAGAAACAAATATTTCATAATTAACAAAAGACAGTATCCACATTCTGCCATAAAGGAAATGCAAATTAAAATCAGAGATTCCTCTACTTACCCACCAGAATGGCTAAAGCTTCACAATAAGAATTCTAAGGATTGAAAATGAACACTCCAGGGGAGTAGTGTAGCATGAGCTAGGGTCAAAGTATTGAAGCTCCAATCATTGTTCCCATAGTAAACAGTGGCGAGTGCTGCTTGGCTTGGACAGAGAGGTGAGTGATTTAAAAAAAAAAAAAAAAGTATTCTGGAAAAGCAGTTAAGAATGAGATGGTGAAGGGCCTTTAAAGGTCAGGATAAGGACTTTAACCTGTATACAATTAGCAAGTCTGAACCATGACATGGATGACACAATTTAATCGAGTTTTAAAGGTATATAAAAGGCTGTTCATAGAGATTTTCCAGGCAAGAGTACTGGAGTGGGTTGCCATTGCCTTCTCCTAGAAAATATTGAATGTTTATTTGATGAAGGGAACCTCTCTAAACCTAACGTTAACCTCAAATATTTACCAAATTACTCTAACAGCCAGGCATTGCAAGGGTCCCTCCTGATACACTGTTGTGTTTTTAAATATCCCTCATTTATCTAGACGAAAGTAAACTTGTAGGAACCCATGTTTCTAGGCCAGTGTTTGAGATCAGATGGGAATCTCTAAATAATTATACCTTTAGGAGCAAGAGGAAGAAACTAGGCAAACCATTAAATGCCACAGCTGTCTTCAGAGAAGTTCAGGATTCTACCTGGTGGATCTGTGCTTCACACAGCATATCACAGTCCTTAACGGTTCCCCTGTGCACCTGCCCCAGCATGGAGCCTGCACGTCTGACTTGAGGAGTCATGGCCTCTCCCTAAGCCTCTGATTAAACCCACAGGGACCAGAACTGCCTGTCTTTCCTACTATTTCCTACTAGTCTATTGCTCCAAACCTTTTCCATCTCAGCATGCAGGCATGCTGTGCTCTGTAGCTCAGTCGTGTACAACTCCTTGCGACGCTATGGCTTCTATCCTTACAATTCTCCAGGCAAGTATACTAAAGCCATTTCTTCCTCCAGGGATCTTCCCAACCCAGGGATTGAATCCATGTTTCTTGCTTCTCCTGCACTGGCAGATGGATTATTTACCACTAAGTCACCTGGGAAGCCCTTTCCATTTCAACACTGACCCTGAAATCCAACCACTATAGCCTGCACTGAACCTAATCACTTACTGCAATTAAAACTAAGTGCTTTACATGTTTTACAACTCATCTATGCTCACAAGCCTGCAAAATATTCCTATTTCACAGATGAAGAAACTGAAATACAACCAGCAAATCTAAGACTTAGACCCAGAAACCCCGTTGCCTCACTCCAACCTGTCCTATGTAGCACTGTCTCTATGACCTCTCTCTTTAAAATTGAGAAAACACTAGAAATCTTCCAGCAGCCAAGTGCTCATGCTTAGCAATAAATCTGAAAGTCAACAGGCCAGCTGAATCCAATGTTTACTCTTGGAAATACTGTTGGTCCCCGCTACCCTTGGATAACTGAGAACTACCTAAGTTTCAATTACAAAATGTTTATGTTTGCCAGTGCTTTTCCTAACTTAGGAAAAGCTGTTTTCAAACATGATTAGACACTCACCCTCTCACAAGTCAAACGTATCTGGGTTCAGACTCTAGTTCCTTACTACCTGTAAAGTAAGATATAAAGTATACGCACACAGTGTAACACAGCAAGTGATTGGGCAGAAAGGAGCCAGGGTCCCTGCTGTAATTATCCTTTGATTGCTTTACCATGAACACTCCCACATTGTGGGGAAGCTGACAAGTTCAAATCAGACTCAATACTCCTGCCCTCAAAAAAACTCATGAATTAGGTTTACAGAAAACTGTTAACACTACAAAGAATGTTGCATTCTAGTTAAATTGATGAGCTGATAAACTAGAAGTTCTACACAAGAGAAAAGTAAAAGCCGGTACAGAAAAAAATGTTTTAATACCATGAAATTAGCACTCGGGTCAGTTACTACACACGATAATGAAAGCGACTAACAATGCCCTCAGAAAAACTCATTCTTCCGTCTATTTCCCTGTGAATGACAATGACTCCACACGTGAAGAATAACCCTTGACTACTGTATCTTGAAAGCATTTTTATTGGGTAACCTCGGGCATTTGCAAAGGATGACAAACGGGCACAATGGGCAGGCAATCACAAAGTCAATAAAGACTGATCTTTACCCCTTCCGTCTACTTTTCTGCTCCAATTGTTAGGAGCCCGAGAGCTCACATTACAGGTAAGGGTTAGTCTTAAAGGGCATCAGTTTTTAGTCCTCACGCAACTCTGCACCGCAAAGACTAAACGCTATGCTCCTTTCTTCTTTTTTCCGGATAAGGAAACTGAGACACGAGAGAGGCTGTAATCTGCCTAAATGTAGGAAATCTGAGTCAGACTGGACACCATTCTGGGTCTAGAGTCCAGCCCTTCTAACCTGATCAAGGCTTGTGGTGGGGGGCCGGGGGCTGCACAGCAACTGCACTGCAAAACGTGTGAAGAGAAACAGTTACCAGAGGGAAGCAGGGGTTCCAGCGGGGTGATGGCGTGCTCCATAACGGATTGCTGGTCTCTGCGTTAAAAAAATAAATAAAATAAATAAGGTCACATCAGAACTTCTCCCAGCTAATTAAACAGCACGCGAAAACGCCAGTACGCGGGGCCCGGCGGCGGGCCGCGGAGCGAGCCGCGCTCCAACGCGCGAGGCGTTCCAGGGCGCGCGGCGGCGGCGGCGGGGACGCGCGAGGCGTTCCAGGGCGCGCGGCGGCGGCGGCGGGGACGCGCGAGGCGTTCCAGGGCGCGCGGCGGCGGCGGCGGGGACGCGCGAGGCGTTCCAGGGCGCGCGGCGGCGGCGGCGGGGACGCGCGAGGCGTTCCAGGGCGCGCGGCGGCGGCGGCGGGGACGCGCGAGGCGTTCCAGGGCGCGCGGCGGCGGCGGCGGGGACGCGCGAGGCGTTCCAGGGCGCGCGGCGGCGGCGGCGGGGACGCGCGAGGCGTTCCAGGGCGCGCGGCGGCGGCGGCGGGGACGCGCGAGGCGTTCCAGGGCGCGCGGCGGCGGCGGCGGGGACGCGCGAGGCGTTCCAGGGCGCGCGGCGGCGGCGGCGGGGACGCGCGAGGCGTTCCAGGGCGCGCGGCGGCGGCGGCGGGGACGCGCGAGGCGTTCCAGGGCGCGCGGCGGCGGCGGCGGGGACGCGCGAGGCGTTCCAGGGCGCGCGGCGGCGGCGGCGGGGACGCGCGAGGCGTTCCAGGGCGCGCGGCGGCGGCGGCGGGGACGCGCGAGGCGTTCCAGGGCGCGCGGCGGCGGCGGCGGGGACGCGCGAGGCGTTCCAGGGCGCGCGGCGGCGGCGGCGGGGACGCGCGAGGCGTTCCAGGGCGCGCGGCGGCGGCGGCGGGGACGCGCGAGGCGTTCCAGGGCGCGCGGCGGCGGCGGCGGGGACGCGCGAGGCGTTCCAGGGCGCGCGGCGGCGGCGGCGGGGACGCGCGAGGCGTTCCAGGGCGCGCGGCGGCGGCGGCGGGGACGCGCGAGGCGTTCCAGGGCGCGCGGCGGCGGCGGCGGGGACGCGCGAGGCGTTCCAGGGCGCGCGGCGGCGGCGGCGGGGACGCGCGAGGCGTTCCAGGGCGCGCGGCGGCGGCGGCGGGGACGCGCGAGGCGTTCCAGGGCGCGCGGCGGCGGCGGCGGGGACGCGCGAGGCGTTCCAGGGCGCGCGGCGGCGGCGGCGGGGACGCGCGAGGCGTTCCAGGGCGCGCGGCGGCGGCGGCGGGGACGCGCGAGGCGTTCCAGGGCGCGCGGCGGCGGCGGCGGGGACGCGCGAGGCGTTCCAGGGCGCGCGGCGGCGGCGGCGGGGACGCGCGAGGCGTTCCAGGGCGCGCGGCGGCGGCGGCGGGGACGCGCGAGGCGTTCCAGGGCGCGCGGCGGCGGCGGCGGGGACGCGCGAGGCGTTCCAGGGCGCGCGGCGGCGGCGGCGGGGACGCGCGAGGCGTTCCAGGGCCGCGGCGGCGGCGGCGGGGACGCGCGAGGCGTTCCAGGGCGCGCGGCGGCGGCGGCGGGGACGCGCGAGGCGTTCCAGGGCGCGCGGCGGCGGCGGCGGGGACGCGCGAGGCGTTCCAGGGCGCGCGGCGGCGGCGGCGGGGACGCGCGAGGCGTTCCAGGGCGCGCGGCGGCGGCGGCGGGGACGCGCGAGGCGTTCCAGGGCGCGCGGCGGCGGCGGCGGGGACGCGCGAGGCGTTCCAGGGCGCGCGGCGGCGGCGGCGGGGACGCGCGAGGCGTTCCAGGGCGCGCGGCGGCGGCGGCGGGGACGCGCGAGGCGTTCCAGGGCGCGCGGCGGCGCCGAGAGCGCGCACGCTACGCCTGCCTCGGCGGGGTCGCCCCGTCCAGCCTCTCCCCGTGCCGCCGTCACGGTCCGGGAGCCAGGGTCGGGGCGAGCCAAGGGAGCCAGGGACGCGAAGGGAGCCGGAGCCGCCTGCTCCCCGCCCCACGCGCCGGGAACGCGGGTGGCGCTCCAGGGCTGCGGTCGCACTTACACAATATGGCGGGTGGAGCCACCCACGAGCGGGAGCGCAGACTACGGGAACCAAGCGATCGACGGCTCGGTGCTCGACTGAGGCGCCTCGGCGGCGCGCGGCCCGAGGCCCGCAGGTTTAAGGGCAGGGCGCGCACGGCGGCCCCGCCTCCTTCCGGGAGCCGGCGGCGCGTGCGAGCCGCGGGGCCCCGCCCAACCCCGTCCCCCGCCGCGCACACCCAGCCCGTCCCCACCCACCGCCGACCGTACGCCCGCGGCGTTCCGGCGCCGGAACCCTAGGCCACCCTGCCGCCCGCTCCCTCACGCGCCGCCCTCTCTTCTAGACTAGCTCTGCCCCGGAGCCATCGCTGGTGTTTCTGAGGGACGCTGGTCCCTGAACTTGAGCCTGGAGGCCGCTATTTGCTCCAAGCCAAACGTTAACCTCCTCCGTCATCCTTCTTCAGCTTGGCATCAGAGCCAAGCCAATGTCGCAAGTTCCTAGAGTCCTTTTTTCAACCTTCATGCTCTTTGATCTCCCGCTTGCAGCTCGTGTGCCTCAGGAGCACGCCTTTGTCAAAGTCTTCGCTGGGTTGCAACAATCACAGAGTGTTACCGTTGGCAGGAACTTGAAGCTGCTTTTGCAGCCCTGCTTGCTCCAACATTCACAGGTTGAAGAGCTCCTCCGGCCACGCGGCCCCTTCCAGGACTGAGCGAGCCAGGTCTCTAGACTTAGTGGATTCCCTAGGCTTTATCTTTTCCAGACTAAACTTGTTCTTTGAGGTTCTTAGAGGACCTGATTTTTAGCCTCCGCTGTCGTGGTTCCCACCCTCTGTATTTAATGTTGCCACACACCGTGGTTCTGACAGCTGATGAGAACTGCGCAACTCTCTAGTACGGGCTTCCACCAGCCTACGGCCCATCCCCAGGACACACACACTTGAAAATGCCTACCTGCTGCTGCTGCTGCTGCTGCTGCTAAGTTACCTCAGTCGTGTCCGACTCTGCGTGACCCCATGGACGGCAGGCCCACCAGGCTCCCCCGTCCCTGGGATTCTCCAGGCAAGAACACTGGAGTGGGTTGCCGTTTCCTTCTCCAGTGCATGAAAGTGAAAAGTGAAAGTGAAGTCGCCCAGTCGTGTCTGACTCTTAGCGACCCCATGGACTGCAGCCCACCAAGCTCCTCCGTCCATGGGATTTTCCAGGCAAGAGTACTGGATTGGGGTGCCATTGCCTTCTCCGAAAATGCCTACCTGAGAAAGTCCTAACGAACCCCTGACGACAGGCCCCTGACCTCCCAAGGACTTGTGATTGTGAATATGTATCTTAAGACTCAGAAGCATCTCTCCCAACTTGAGAGCCATTTCCTGCAAATGCAGGAAGGGTAGCATCTTTGTGGGAGAAGAGACTCCTCGCTTTGGCAGCTGCCAACCAGCAAGAGAAGTTTGTGTAATTGCCCTTAATACTGACCGGCTCTTTGCCCACTCTTCCCCCTCCCTCATCCTCCCGCTGTTAAAGCCGGTCCCAGTAGCCTCCGAAGTAGAGGAATAGAGCTCAACTCTTTCTCCGCAGTAGTTACTAAACAAAATCTGTTTTTGACGCTTGGACTAATACCTGGCTGTGTTTATCTTTGACACTGGTCACCAAGCTGCAGGGGTGATCCAACCGTAGAAAAGTACATCGCTGATACTCATTAATCAGCTGCCAGATCAAATGAAACTTGCAGGTGTTTTTCACATTCACCATGTTAAGCCAAGTGTACACCTACCTCACAGTCAATTTTAGACCAAACTACTAGGGACTTCACATTTATTGTAGTAAAGTTAAATATTAGGTGTTTACCATCAGGATACAGCAGGTGAGCCATTTTAACTATGTGCTTGCTAACTGTGGGGCTTAAGAAAACTACTTAGGTTTCCTCAGATATAAAATGGAAGCAGTGTTGTCTACTTTGGAAGAGTTCTATAAGGATCAAATGACTAGGTTTGGATAAACACTTGGGTGGGTGCCTGGTGCATATAGGTTTGCAAGAAACGTTTGTCCCTGTCCATCAATATGAGAAGTATCCAATTTACATCTTCTAACATCCCTGTTTATATTTATAGCACACTTCCTTGCAAAGTTTTTATGTGTAATCTAGTTCACGTTTCTTTCTCCCAAAGAAAACTGAAATATTAACCACAATAAATTTCAAAGGTCCACATGTTTCAAGATGCTCACAGTGAAACTAGAAGACAACACACTGAAGGTGAAGGGAGACTCTGATCATAGACAAGCGGTCGCTGACTGTATTTCAGTATCAAGCAAATGGGGGCTTCCCGGGTGGCGATAGTGGTGAAGAACCAAATAGGGGCTTCTCAGGTGGTGCTAGAGAACCTGCCTGCCAATGCAGGAGATGTAAGAGACGCAGGTTTGACCCGAGGGTCGGGAAGATCCCCTGAAGGAGGGCACGGCAACCCACTCCAGTATTTTTGCCTGGAGAATCCCATGGACAGAGGAACCTGGAATGCTATAGTCAGTCCATAAGGTCGCAAAGAGTCAGGCATGACTAACGTGACTAGCAGACACACCCAACAAGCAAGTGGACCAATAAAATGATGAGCAAGGGTGTTACTGAGTCCAAGCTCACACTGCTCACTGCATGAAAGAGATGAGCTGTTGGGGCAAGGAATACTGACTTCACTCAGAAAATCAGCAGATGAAGAAGATGGTAGACTACTGTCCCAGAGGATCATTTGTCTGGGTTTGGCTGCTAGTTTCGTTTACAGAACAAAGAGAGGACAATGAGGAGGTGTAGTAAAATAAGGCAATAAATTGTTGCGAATACTTCCAGGTTCCAGCCAGACTCTGGAAGGTGTGTGTTTTCTTTTTTCCTACAGCCATACAGGTCAGGGTGTTTCCTATGAGCTAAACAAAGGTATTTCAGCTTAACTCTCAGGCATGGGAGGCAGAGTTCCCTGAGACAGGCCACTATGTACACTTTAAGACATAGGCAGCATTTCTTTAGTGATTCAGTTCAGTTCAGTCGCTCGGTCGTATCAGATGCTTTGCGACCCCATGAACCACAGCACGCCAGGCCTCCCTGTCCATCACCAACTCCCTGACTCCACCCAAACCCATGTCCATTGAGTCGGTGATGCCATCCAACCGTCTCATCCTCTGTCATCTCCTTCTCTTCCTGCCCTCAATCTTTCCCAGCATCAAGGTCTTTTCAAATGAGTCAGCTTTTCGCATCAGGTGGCCAAAGTATTAGAGTTTCAGCTTCAACATCAATCCTTCCAATGAACACCCAGGACTGGTCTCCTTTAGGATGGACTGGCTGGATCTCCTTGTAGTCCACGCAACTCTCAAGAGTCTTCTCCAACACCACAGTTCAAAAGCATCAATTCTTAGGCACTCAGCTCTCTTCATAGTCCAACTCTCACATCCATACACGACTGTTGGAAAAACCATAGCATTGACTAGACAGACTTTTGTTGACAAAGTAATGTCTCTGCTTTTGAATATGCTTTCTAGGTTGGTCATAACTTTCCTTCCAAGGAGTAAACGTCTTTTAATTTCATGGCTGCAGTCACCATCTGNTTTGGGATAGTCAACAAAGCGGAAACAGATGTTTTTCTGAAACTCTCTTGCTTTTTAGATGATCTGGCAGATGTTGGCAATTTGATCCCTGGTTCCTCTGCCTTTTCTAAAACCAATCATATTGATTGATTTTTAAACATTAAACCAATCTTAA
Organism: Aepyceros melampus; assembly: GCA_006408695.1. Lineage (NCBI taxonomy): Eukaryota > Metazoa > Chordata > Mammalia > Artiodactyla > Bovidae > Aepyceros > Aepyceros melampus. The sequence goes on along the minus strand of SJXQ01007017.1, from coordinate 175,714 downwards.
CTCTTGGAAATAAATGCTAATTTGTCATAATGGATTATCCTTTTGTATATTGCCATTTGATTTGCTCAGATTATGTTAAATGTTTTGCATCTATGTTTATGAGGAAATATTGGGGCTTCCCTGATAGCTCAATTGGTTTAGAATCTGCCTGCAGTGTGGGAGACCTGGGTTCAATCCCTGGGTTGGGAAGATCCCATGGAGAAAGAAAGGGTACCCACTCCAGTAGTCTGGCCTGGAGAATTCCATGGACTATACAGTCCATGGTGTTACAAAGAGTCAGACAAAACTGAGCAACTTTCACTTTTCACTTTTTTTAAAATGAGGAAATATTAGTATTGGTATTCCTTTCTTGTAAAGTAATTGTTTTTTTGATTTTTGTCTCCTGATAATTCTAGCCTCACAAAGTAAATTGAGAAATATTCCCTCCTCTTGTATTTTCTTAAAGTTTATGTAAGAGTGGTTTTATTTCTTCTGAGAAAGAATACACCTGCAGTGTAGGAGACCCCATTTCAGTTCCTGGTTTTGGGAAGATCCCCTTGAGGAGGGCATGGCAACCCACGGCAGTATTCTTGCCTGGAGAACCCCCATGGGCAGAGGTGCCTGGCGGCCTGCAGTCCATGGGTTTGCAAAGAGTCAGATACTACTGAGCAAGTAAGCACAGCACACAATGCAACTATCTGATATAATCCACTGGTGAGGCCACTTGAGCCTGGAGTATTTTAGAGGAGAGAATTTTAAATTACATATTCAATTACCTTAAGAAATACAGTGTTATTCATGTTTCTTCTTATACCAGTTTTTTTAATTTCTGCTTTTCTAGAAATGTTTCCATTTCATCCACACTGTCAAATTTATTAGCATAATAATACTAATATTCCTTTATTGTCCTCCCAAAATCTAAAGGATCCAAAGTGATGATCTTTGTGTTTGTTCTGATATTGGCAATTTAGTTTTGGTTTCCTTGGTTGCTTGCTAGTTTTACATTGCTTTGCTAGAGTTTTATCCATTTTATTAATATGCTGAAGAGATATTTTGATTTTGTCAATTCTCTCTGTTGTTTTCCTTTATATTTTATAAATTTGAATTTTTATTTTTCTTCTTTCTTTCTACTTATTTTGGATTTAAGTTGCTCTTCCTTTTTATTTCCTTAAATAGTAAGCTTTGGTTAGTAGTTTTATACTCTCCTCATCAACTATAAGAATTTAAATCCATAAGTTCTGCTTTAAGGATTCTTTAAGTGCACCTGCAAATTCCCAGGTGTTGTGCTTTACTATCATTCAGTTCAAAATATTTTCTAATTTTCTCTGATTCATGTGCTACTTAGAAATGTGATACTTAATGTCCAAATACTCAGGGATTTTCCAGATGTATTGTTATTAATTTTTAGTTTAGTTCTACTAATGTCTGAGAACATACATTGCAAATTTATATATTTGCTAAGACTTTTTTTTGAGATTTAACTTGTGATTTACCCTAGGGAATGTTCCATGCATACTTGAAAAGAATGTGTGTTCTGCTGCTGTTGGTTGGAATGTTTCTTATACGACGGTTAGTTTCATTTAGTCTAAATTATAGTTTATGTCCAGTGTTTCCTTATTGATTTTCCTTCCAGAAGCGCTATCCATTATTGAAAGTGAGGTACTCACATCCCTATTATTATTGTATTGTTGTCTATTTCTCCCTTCAGATCTGTTAGTATTTGCTTAATATATTGATATTTAGGTACTCTGGTGATGGGAGCATATATATTTCCAATGTTCTTCTTAATAAATTGATCCTTTTGTTATTATATAATGATTTTATTTGTCTTTTCTTACCATGTTTGGCTTAACGTCCATTTTGTCTGAAAACAAGCATAACTATCCTGCTCTTTTTTGGTTTACATGTGTATGGACTGTCTTTTCCTATCCCTTTACTTTGACCGTATCTGTGTCCTTAAAGTGAACCTCTTACAGGGAGCATGTAGTTGGTTCTTGCTCATTTTTTTAAAAAGTCATCCAGTAACTGCGTATCTTTGATTGAAGTATTCCATTTACGTTAGAGCTATTGTTGATCGGTAAAGACTTGTGAGAACCATTGTTTTCGGCTCCCTTGTTCCTTCTCTTCCACTCTCACTCCCTTCCTTTTTGAATTGATGGATTTTCCACAGTGGAATGCCTTGATTCCCTTCTCTTTATTTTTTGTGTACTTACTGTAGGTTTTTTATTTTGTGGGTGCCATGGGGCTTACAGAGAACATCTTATGAATATAACAGTCTGTTTTACACAGATAACTTCAATTACATATAAAAACTCTAAACTTTTATTCCCTTCCCCTTGTCACTTTATGTTTTTGACGTCAAAATTTACCTCTTTTTATGTTCATCTTCAAATTAGTATAGTTACAGCTATTTTTAATACTCTTGTCTTTTAACCTTTATTCTATAGTTAAGCGGGTAATACTCTACCATATGACAGGATTCTAACTTACCAGTGTGTTTAATGTTTTCATATGTTTTCCTGCTACTAATTAGCATTCTTCCATTTCAGCTTGAAGAACTCCTTTCAAGATTTCTTACAAAACAGAGCCAGTGGTGAAAATTTCCTCACTTTTTGTTCATTGTGACGTCTTTACATTGCCTTCATTTCTGAAGGACAGATTTTCTGGGCAAGGTGTCCTGGGATGGCAGTTTTTGGCCTTTAGAACTTTGAACATATCACCCCACTCTGTCCTGGCCCATGAGGTCTCTGTTGAGAAATCTGATCACTGTAAGGGGGTTTCCCTGTAAGTTACAAGCTTTGTTTTTCTTTTAAGATTCTCTCTTTGACTTTCTGTTTTGAATTTTTTATACTGTGTCTTGGAGATGAACTCTTTAAGTTCATTTTGTTTGTTAATCTTGAGCTTCATGAATTTGGATATCCAAATCTCTTTGTAGATTTGAAATCTTTTCATTCTTTAAATAAGCTTTCTGACCTCTTTCCTCTCTTCTCCCGGAACTCCAATAATTCACGAATTGGTTCTTTGTTTAGTATCCCATAGATCATGTAGGCTTTCGTCACTCTTTTCCATTCTTTTTCTTTGTTTTCCTCTGACTGGATAATTTCAAAGTTTCTGTCTTCTGTCTCCCGATTCTTTCTTCTGCTTGTTTTATTCTGATTTTGGTACTCTCAGTTGCAGTGAAAACTGCATTTTTTGGTATTCTTTACATCCAGAATTTATTTGATACTTTTTAATGATTCCTATCTTTTTGTTAAATTCCTCACTTTTCTCATATATTGGTTTTTTATTTCATTGAACCGTCTTTCTGTGTTTTCTTGTCATTCATTGAGTTACCTTAAAATAGCTATTTTGCATTCTTTATTGGATGGATTGCAGGTTCCCATGTCTTTGTGTTTGTTCACTAGATCATTGTGATCCTTTAAGGTGTCATGCTACCTTGATACTTCATGTTCCTAGAAGTTGTCCATATTGCTGTCTTCACATTTGGAAGTCAACAGTCTTCCAGTCACCTCCTCCAGTCTTTACTAATGGTCTACCAGTCACCTTCTCCAGTCCTTACTAATGGCCTTCAGGAGACAGATACCTTCCATACCCCTGCTGAGATTCTGAGGCTATCTCAGACTTTCTATGGGTACAACTGCTCCACACTTCATTCTTGTGGCAAAATTTTAAAGCAGTATGCCTTCTCTGAATTTTGCAAAAAACCCAGGTGTGTGCTGATAGCCTCTTTTGTATTCCAAAAGATGATGCTAGATCTCAACTCTGTGGTCTCTCCCCAGCCTGCTGGTTTGATTCCGGTTTCTGTGTGCTCATAATGAAAAGTGGTAGTTGCTCAGTTCTGTCTGACTCTGCGACCCCATGGACTGTACAGGCTCCTCTGTCCATGGAATTCTTCAAGCAAGAATGTTAGAATAGGTAGCCATTCCCTTCTCCAAGGGGCCTTCCTGACCCAGGGATCATACATACCCAGATCTCCTGCACTGTGTTCTCACAGTCATCTGCCTAAGATTACTCTCTCTGCCACTATCTGGAGTGTGCACAGGGGTCTGGCCACAGGCTTGGGAAGTGTGTAGGTTGCATGCATGGAGTGCTGTGGGTGCCTGTGGGCTAGCTGGGGAGACTTGCGTATGAGGTGTTCCCAGTGGCTTGAGGTGGGCTTGTAGATGGAGTCTGTGGACAGTAAGTATGATCTGCACCCTTTTAATGCCCTCATAGTACTCTTGCCTGGAGAATCCCATGGACGGAGGAGCCTGGTGGGCTGCAGTCCATGGGGTCACCAAGAGTTGAACATGACTGAGCGACTTCACTTTCACTTTTCACTTTCATGCATTGGAGAAGGAAATGGCAACCCACTCCAGTGCTTTTGCCTGGAGAATACCAGGAATGGGGGAGCCTGGTGGGCTGCCGTCTATGGGGTCCAAATCTCAGCATCCTCAGCCTCCTCAATTTTTTATCTGTCTTTTCATCCCAGTTATTTAATTTTACTTATTATTCCCTATCTACATTGTAAACTAGAAGGTGCTTCCATATACAAAACTGAGATAATCACAGTTCAGTTCAGTTCAGTTGCTCAGTCGTGTCCGACTCTTTCTGACCCCATGGGCTGCAGCACACCAGGCCTCCCTGTCCATCACCAACTCCCAGAGTTTACTCAAACTCATGTTCATTGAGTCATCTAACCATCTCATCCTCTGCCATCCCCTTCTCCTCCTGCCCTCAATATTTCCCAGCTTCAGGGTCTTTTCCAATGAGTCAGCTCTTCTCATCAGGTGGCCAAAGTATTGGAGTTTCAGCTTTAGCATTACTCCTTCCAATGAACACCCAGGACTGATCTCCTTTAGGATGGACTGGTTGGATCTCCTTGCAGTCCAAGGGACTCTCAAGAGTCTTCTCCAACACTACAGTTCAAAAGCATCAATTCTTTGGTGTTCAACTTTCTTTATAGTCCATCTCTCACGTCCATACATGACTACTGGAAAAACCATAGCCTTGACTAGATGGACCTTTGTTGACAAAGTAATGCCTCTGCTTTTGAATATGCTATTTAGGTTGGTCATAACTTTCCTTCCAAGGAGAAAGCGTCTTTTAATTTCATGGCTGCAATCATCATCTGCAGTGATTTTGGAGCCCCCCAAAACAAAATCAGCCACTGTTTCCACTGTTTCCCCATGATTTGCTATGAAGTGATGGGACCAGATCCCATGATCTTAATTTTCTGAATGTTGAGCTTTAGGCTAACTTTTTCACTCTCCTCTTTCACTTTCATCAAGAGCCTCTTTAGTTTTTCTTCACTTTCTGCCATAAGGGTGGTGTCATCTGCATATCTGAGGTTATTGATATTTCTCCCAGCAATCTTTATTCCAACTTGTGCTTCTTCCAGCCCAGAATTTCTCATGATGTACTCTGCATATGAGTTAAATAAGTAGGCTGATAATATACAGCCTTGACGTACCCCTTTCCTGACTTGGAACCAGTCTGTTGTTCCATGTCCAGTTCTAACTGCTGCTTCCCGACCTGCATACAGATTTCTCAAGAGGCAGGTCAGGTTGTCTGCTGTTCTCTTCTCTTTCAGAATTTTCTACAGTATATTGTGATCCACACAGTCAAAGGCTTTGGCATAGTCAATAAAGCAGAAATAGATGTTTTTCTGGAACTCTTCTGCTTTTTCCATCATCCAGTGGATGTTGGCAATTTGATCTATGGTTCCTCTGCCTTTTCTAAAACCAGCTTGAACATCTGGAAGTTCATGGTTCATGTATTGCTGAAGCCTGGCTTGGAGAATTTTGAACTTTACTTTACTAGCATGTGAGATGAGTGCAATTGTGCGGTAGTTTGAGCATTCTTTGGCATTGTCTTTCTTTGGGCATGGAATGAAAACTGACCTTTTCCATTCCTGTGGCCACTGCTGAGTTTTCCAAATTTGCCAGCATATTGAGTGCAGCACTTTCACAACATGATCGTTCAGGATTTGAAATAGCTCTACTGGAATTCCATCACCTCCACTAGCTTTGTTCATAGTGATGCTTTCTAAGGCCCACTTGACTTCACATTCCAGGATATCTGGCTCTAGGTGAATGATCACATCATCATGATTATCTGGGTCATGAAGATCTTTTTGTACAGTTCTGTGTGTTCTTGCTACCTCTTCTTATTATCTTCTGCTTCTGTTAGGTCCATACCATTTCTGTCCTTTTCGAGCCCATCTTTGCGTGAAATGTTCCCTTGGTATCTCTAATTTTCTTGAAGAGATGTCTAGTCTTTCCCATTCTGTTGTTTTCTTCTATTTCATTGCACTGATCACTGAGGAAGGCTTTCTTATCTTTCCTTGCTATTCTTTGGAAATCTGCATTCAAATGCGTATATCTTTCGTTTCCTCCTTTGCTTTTCACTTTTCTTCTTTTCATAGCTGTTTGTAAGCCCTCCTCACACAGCCATTTTGCTTTTTTGCATTCCTTTTTCTTGGGAATGGTATTGATCCCTGTCTCCTGTACAAAGTCACAAACCTTCGTCCATCATTCATCAGGCACTCTATCAGATGTAATTCCTTAAGTCTATTTCTCACTTCCACTGTATAATCAGAAGGGATGTGATTTAGGTCATACCTGAATGATCTAGTGGTTTTCCCCACTTTCTTCAATTTAAATCTGAATTTGGCAATAAGCAGTTCATGATGTGAGCCACAGTCAGCTCCTGGTCTTGTTTTTGCTGTCCGTATAGAGCTTCTCCATTTTTGGCTGCAAAGAATATAATTAATCTGATTTCAATGTTGACCATCTGGTGAGGTCCATGTGTAGAGTCTTCTCTTGTGTTGTTGGAAGTGGATGTTTGCTATGACCAGTGTGTTCTCTTGGCAAAACTATATTTAGCCTTTGCCCTGCTTCATTCTGTACTCCAAGACCAAATTTGCCTGTTACTCCAGGTGTTTCTTGACTTCCTACTTTTGCATCACAGGGCTCATCTCTCTGTTTCTCTTTTCTTAAGCATCACAGTTCTGCTCTGTCTGTTTCACATTTTATTCAGTTTTAGTTGTTTTTGCAAGAAGGTAGGTCCTGTACAAGATTCTTCTATATGAGAGTAAGATCTTTTTATTAAGTTGAAGACTGAAACTTAAAGCCCAAAAAGTTTGTTGGAAGCCCTGTGCTTGTTATGAGAAGTTTTGACTGCTGGACCTTGTAATATAAATAGCATGCATGATTGATTTCATTATCATTTCCCTAATAGTTATTATCTCTAAAATCTTTCTTTTGGACATCTCACTTCAAAATTCAATTATTCCTGATTCTTTTTTCAGTTAAATAGCTCCAGATGACAAACCTCTCATTTTCTGTTAGGGTGTTTCAACAGTTCTCCCTTTAATTTTAATTTTTCCTGTTACATAACTTTATCCTGAAGATATTTTCCACTTAATTGATACTTTCAGAATTAGTTTTTCAAGTTATTAATATTTTTAAATCTGTCAGATTTTTTATTTGCGGTATTTTATATTACCATAGTGTCTATTCTTACTTTTACTCCTTTAATCATTTAATGTTTATTTTATAATCCTTTTCAGATTGTTATATCATCTTCAGTTTTTAGGTCTTCATTCTCTTGATGGTTGTATCTATGGACACTTTCACATTGTTATTTGTTTCCTTATGTGGAAACAAAATTCTTGATTACATGTAAACAGCAGTTTTGTATTTGCTTATGACAGCATGCTTTGGATTTCAACATTTCTGAATTAGGTTTTATTTTAAATTTCAGTTTACAGTTTTTATAAATATGAGTAGCAGAAATATAATTTTCATTAGTTCATTCACAGGTGATTTTTTAAAAAATTTCCTTTCCGTCCAAGACACTGAATAAAGTACAAGGAAGCTTCCTTGTTGTTTTGCTGGCTGCGTTTATGAATAAAGTGGCATTATGCAAGGTTTTGTTTCTGGTAGTCCCATCACATAAATCCCAAACCTATGCCTTTTGCCTCAAATGTTCTATAGTGTGCTAGTCTCCCACTGTTAAGGTCTATATGACGGTCTGAATTCCTATTAGCAACTGAGTCAGCACACATATTTGTGTGTGTGTATACACATATTTATACACATAAATGCATAAAATGCACATTAAATCTACTCAACATTTCGGTATATATGTAAAGAGAAGATGTGTCTTCTCTATCAGTTACCTGACATATAGCTGAAATGTGCCTGAAATTCCTTTGAGATGCTGGGATTTCTATGTATATGCATGTGTAATGTTGAGCAGGGGAGAAGACTACGGAAGGGACAGTTTTGCTTTGAATTACAGAGAAAACTTAACACATCTCATGATGAAATAACACGCCTTCTCCCTTCGGAACTACTTTTTCCTTATGTCCAACTCCTAACCTCTCCCTTACAATTCCTCAAACAACCATACATGAAGTCCTTCCATCACATCTTCTAAAAATTTCTCCAGGTTGTTCACTCTCTCCTTATTTCAGGTTCCATCATATTTTACTCAGCAACATCCCCTGAGAGAAATCTACATTCAGTCTTGTTCTGGCTCTCCTCACAGAGATGGCATAGTGATCTCTCATAAACACAATTCTGATCATGTCATTCTTCTGCCTAAAATGACCAAAGAGTCTCCAAATATTCTTAGAAGATAGGCCAAAACCCTTAACATGACCCAGCTCATTGTGCTGCGGCCTCATGTAGTACATTTATTTAGCACACTGACTTTTAAGGTCCTTGAGTGTGCCAAGTTCCCTTCTAACTAGAGTCCTTTGCACATACTATTTGCTCTGCTTGTAACATTGTTCCTGAAAATAATTAAATATTTATTCCTGTAGATTTTGGTTAGATGTTTGTATCTCTTCATAGAGTATAAGTTCCATGAAGACCAGAACCAGTCTTGTTCCAGCTCTTAACACGACATACTTGAGACATAGAATATGCCCAAAAACTATCTGCTGAAGGAAGAATGGAAACAAGAACAAGAAGAAAGGAATACAACATTACGAGCCTTAATTGGAACAAACATTTGATAAAGTGAAATTGATCCAACTATTGGTTTAGTTCAGTTCAGTCGCTCAGTCGTGTTCCCATGGACTTTACAGCCCCATGGACTGCAGCATGCCAGGCTTCCCTGGCATGCTCAAACTCATGTCCTTCGAGTCAGTGATGCCATCCAACCATTTCATCCTCTGTCGTCCCCTTCTCCTCCTGCCTTCAGTCTTTCCCAGCGCTGGGGTCCTTTCCAATGAGTCAATTCTTCACATCAGGTGGTCAAGTCCTTTAATGAATATTAAGGATTGATTTTCTTTAGGATTGATTGGTTTGATCTCCTTGCAATCCAAGGGACTCTCAAGAGTCTTTTCCAACACCACAGTCCAAAAGCATCAATTCTTCGGTGCTCAGCTTTCTTCTTTATGGTCCAACTCTCACATCCATATATGACTGCTGAGAAAACCATAGCTTTGACTAGACAGACCTTTGTTGGCAAAGTAATGTCTCTGTTTTTTGACATGCTGTCTAGGTTTGTCTTAGATCCAACTGTAAGCAACTGCAATTAATTGATCTTCAATTCCATTTCATTTTTGGTAAGACGGGGGAGGGGGATAAACAAACTTTTTTTCTCAGTAGAGAAAGGAGACATTTAGAAAGAGGAGATTGGGAGCAGAGGTCAAAGTTTATACTACACTTCATATTTTAGTTCATTTACTTATCATGGAGCGAACAAAAAAAGTTACAATCCAAAACTCTGAGATAATTTCCTCCTACCACTACAAATACAGCCAACTCCAGTTAGCATGATTTATCATGATTTTGGAGAGTTGTTTTAGTAATGGTGACTTAAAGTAGAAATTTGGGGGTAATGTATAACAATGAAAAAAACTGCTTATTCTTTTTATGTTACCTTTGTGTTTTTTTCTTCCCAAAATAGAGTTTTCATTTGGTTTTCTGCTTTTCGGTTAATAAAACCACTGTATACGTCCTGGCATCCTTGTAGAAGTTATTGACACAGTAGAGGGCAGTATAGGAGCACATCTCAGGATGAAAATACTGGGCTGCCTCTGGGGTCCCCTTGAAACGATGTGTGGCGAGGTCAGTTAGAGGAAGACAAGCAATTTAGGAAGCTACAAGTTGAGAAGATATAGTAAGTATCAAGTCATTGAGTATCTCAAATTGTGGAAAACACATGAAATTTTAAACATGTTGGTTTTTAGAAATTTTATATGTGATGCTCCTAAACAGGAATACACACACTATTCTTGACAACAGTAGACCTGGCTTTTCTTATTTTATTTTGTTAATGAACATTCTTGTTTTTATTGAAAAAGCAAAAGTGATGAGTTTTAACAGGTTGGGTTTGTATTCATGACATAGACAAAGGAAGTTTAAGTATGAGTATAAACATTTTTCATGCTTGCAAAGATCACACCTAGGAATTTACTTTTATGTGATGTGGTCTCGTGTTATTCTTATTTGGTTGAGTGAACTGGGAAGGTTACTGAACCTGGAGAAATAAATTCTGCATTCTGTATTCCAGGCATTATGAGCCACCAAAAATAAATCCCAGAGGGGAAGCACACGCCAAACAGCTCCAAAGGTGCTTCTATTGACTGTGAAGCAGTTCAGTGCAGTGTTCAGCTAGGATGAGGCCATCAACTTAGAGTATGTAGCTTCAGTGGAATTTATATAAAGCTCTAAAGTCTGTAAAGCTTGACAGAATTGAGCTATCATTTTTTTTAAGGTTCCCTGTCATAGGAGGAGGTAGAAGTTGAAAGAAAGCAAGTAGGATGGTTTGGCTTATACACTCAGGTTTACCCATAGGTCAGTCTCACAGGTGCTGGTAAAAGGTACTCATACCTATTTAATTACAGGGAAGTTTATGCAAGACCGGTGCTGTCCGTGGTACCTGGAAGACTGATAGTTCCAGGTTCTCAGGGAGAAAGTGAAGTAATTGGCTATTGTGCTACTGATGACATGAGGCCAGAGAAGCTCCCACAAAAAAAATGATGTTTGGAAAAAGAATTTATTTTCTTTTCCATACTCAAAAATTAACTTTATCTCATGGTTTTATGAGAAGCAGATGATCTTTGGATGTTCATTTTGGAATATATTCATTTGTGCTTTACAAATGATTTTGATAATAATAACAACCATAAAATAATAGCAATGATAACAATAATTACATATATTGATAATAACAGAATTATACACTTCATAGAATTTAAGACTTCACATATTGACACTTCCAACCTTAGAAGCATCTAAAATTGATGGAGGGTTATAATCATTGTCAGCCAAACACCATTGCCTGTGAATTCAATTTGGTTAAGCTTTGTTTTTTTTTTTAACTGTATTGAGAATTATAGTGCACACAGAAAATAATAGAGACGAATGTGAAACAAATGATTAAATATGTCTAAATAAAACAACTAAAATGGATTTTCTGATAAGTATAAAACAAGAATTCTAAGGGATAAGAAAGTATATTATAGTTAAAGTAGTATTCTGTTTCCCTTAGTGGTGCATAAAACAATGCTGTATGTTACAATCAGTGGTGTCTTAGGTTTGATAAAATATGACATTTTTATATCCATTTTATGAGTGGAGAATCTGAGGCCAAGAAAGGCCAAGAAAATTCCCAGAAAACATAATAGAATATAGTTTCTCATCTATCATAGTTTGCCGCATATTCTGAATAGAAAGGCTAAAAGTGACTATTTCACTGTATTCTTACCTTCCTTTCCAATGAAAACTTCATTAACAATTGTTCACATGCTTATAACTACTTAGTGAAAAAAGTTATACTTTCAAAAAAGAACCTAGAATACCTATTTCAAACAGGAAGCAAGTAGTACCATGATGTTGTCATATCACAGAAACTGAATTCTGAAAACCCACAAGAATTAAAAAGTTTATTTTGGCTCATCATTAAATCAACCCATAGGTAGAATAAATCTATCAGTTCAGTTCAGTTCAGTTGCTCAGTCGTGTCCGACTCTTTGTGACCCCATGAATTGCAGTACGCCAGGCCTCTCTGTCCATCACCATCTCCTGAAGTTTATTCAGACTTACTTCCATCGAGTGAGTGATGCCATCCAGCCATCTCATCCTTGGTCGTCCCCTTCTCCTCCTGCCCCCAATCCCTCCCAGCATCAGAGTCTTTTCCAATGAGTCAAATCTATGGAGATACAGAAAGCTCACAGAGTGAAATTGCTTTAAACACATAACAAAATTTAAATGTTAAACCTGTCCCAAACTTGATTGCCTGAACAGCATCCTTAAGTGCCCTACATTAAAAAAAAAAGCATAAAAAAGCATATAAAAGAGACAAATGTAATATTTTGGCTCTTCTTATAGCTCAAACAGTAAAGAATCTGCCTGCAATGCAGGAGGCCCAGGTTAGATCCCTGGATCATGAAGATCCCCTGGAGAAGGGAACAGCAACCCACTCCAGTATTCTTGCCTGGAGAATCTCATGGACAGAGGAGCCTGTTGGGCTACAGTTCGTGGAGTCACAGAGTCTGACACGACTGGGTGACTAACACTACTACCACTATTACCAACATTATATTCTCTCGTGTCAACAATTTCATGTCTCCTGTCTCTCCAAGTAGAGTCTCAGAGTGTGGGTTGAAAATTGGAAGTCAATACATTTAGAAGGCCAACTGGCCCAGTGAAACAAGCACCAGGCATATTTTGTAGGATCATCTGACAGTTTTAATGTCCAAATAACCATCAGGCTTTGGATCTAGTTCAAATTCACACTTAGCCTTTACCTCTAGCAACCAGGTTCCAGATGTATTCTCATTTATCACATCCCTACAAAGGAGAAATTTTCAGGTGCTGCGGGCATGCATCACTATGCAAGCCAAGATTTTGTTTGATCCTGCTCAGTGCAAACAGAGATGGAATTCGATTTGGATATTGGCATTTGGAAGAAAGAGGCATATTACTCTGTGACCTTGAGGATAACTTCCTGCTGGAGAGGTAGAAGCTATCTCCTGTTAGGTTCTGGAGTTAAAGGCATTACTTCCTGCAAGGTGCAGAGCTATTTGCAAACAGTGTGTGACTCTGCATTACTAAGCAGTGTGAATAGCTCTGTGTATTTTACCCCCTGGCAGTTTACTTGGGATAAATGGAGAGAGCAGAGGTTTCTCAGAGTGATAAAAAGCACCAAAATACTACTTGCTTTGCATTTCACCAATTAGATAGTCACTTATTCTAACCAACATCTCTTTGGAATAACAGTATAATTTGCTTTAATCAGAGAGAGGGGTGTGTGTGTGTATGTATGTGTGTGTGTATGTATGTGTTGCTCAGTCATATTTGACTCTTTGCTATCCCATGGACTGTATCCCACCAAGGCTTCTCTTCCTTCGAATTCTCCAGGCAATAACACTGGAGTGGATAGCCATTTCCTTCTCCAGGGGATCCTCACCATGCAGGGATTGAACTCAGCCTCCTGCTTTACAGGCAGATTGTTTACTATCTGAACCATCAGGGAAGCCCAATCAGAGAGGAACCCAGCTAAAATCATTTCCAAAGGAAAGGAATTTTAATTTCAAGGAATAATCTCAATCCCTGTCTCCCAGTTCATCCCACTACCCCCCTTTCCTCCTTATCACTCACATATTTGTTCTCTACATCTGTATCTCCATTTCTGCTTTGTAAAGAAGATCGTGTATACCAGTTTTGTCAGGTTCCACACATACGAGTTAATATACTCTTTCTGACTATACTATGTATAAAATAAATAACCAATGAGAACCTGTTACCTAGTCAAAACTTTCCCTGCTCACCGCAGGATAAATCACTGAATCTGAGACGAGGTGTTGGGACTAGGAAGGGACTAGGAAGTTTTGCCAAGCACCTGGTGGATGCTGTGTGTGCCACACAGAGAAGTTAAGAATATCACAGTACTTCACAGGTGAGCAGGGTCAGGTTATCTCCCAGAGATAGGCCATTATATATGCTTATAATGACAAAAGCAGGAAGATAAAGGGTTAAAGTCACAGAAACAGATCCTGTGTAAATTCAAATTAACCCTTCAGGGCCACAAACCTACTGCATAGCACAGGAAACTCTCCTCAATCCTCTCTGGTGAAGAAAATGGGAGTGAATTGAAAGTCGCTCAGTTGGATTTTCGGACATGAGAGTCTGAAACGCAGTTCTTGGGTTCAGTCTCAAAAATGACAGAATCAACTCTGTTGATTTCCAAGGCAAACCATTCAATATCACAGTAATCCACGTCTATGCCCCAATCAGTAATGCTGAAGATGCTGAAGTTTAATGGTTCCATGAAGACCTACAAGAACTTCTAGAACTAACACCAAAAAAAGATGTTTTCATCATAGGCAACTGAAATGCAAAAATAGGAAGTCAAGAGATACATGGAAACAGGCAAATTTTGCCTTGGAGTAAGTACAGAATGAAGCAGGTCAAAGGCTAACAGAGTTTTGCCAAGAGAACACAATGGTCATAGCAAACATCCACTTCCAACAACACAAGAGAAGACTCTACACATGGACATCACCAGATGGTCAATACCAAAATCAGATTGGTTATATTCTTTGCAGCCAAAGATGGAGAAGCTCTATACAGTCAACAAAAATAAGACCAGGAGCTGACTGTGGCTCAGATCATGAATTCCTTATTGCCAAATTCAGATTTAAATTGAAGAAAGTGGGGAAAACCATTAGACCATCCAGGTATGACCTAAATCACATCCCTTATGATTATACAGTGAAAGCGAGAAATAGATTTAAGGAATTAGATCTGAGAGACAGAGTGCCTGAAGAATGGTGGACAGAGGTTTGTGACATTGTACAAGAGGCAATGATCAAGACCATCCCTAAGAAAAAGAAATGCAAAAAGGCAAAATGGTTGTTTGAGGAGGCCTTACAAACAACTATGAAAAGAGAAGCTAAAGGCAAAGGAGAAAAGGAAAGTTATACCTATTTGAATGCAGAGTTCCAAAGAATAGCAAGGAGAGATAAGAAAGTCTTCCTCAGGGATCAATGCAATGAAATAGAGGAAAACAATAGAATGGGAAAGACTAGAGAGCTCTTCAAGAAAATTAGAGATACCAAGGGAACATTTCATGCAAAGATGGGCTCGATAAAGGACAGAAATGGTATGGACTTAACGAGCAGAAGATATAAAGAAGAGGCGGCAAGAATACACAGAACTGTACAAAAAAGATCTTCATGACCCAGATAATCATGATGCTGTGATCACTCACCTAGAGCCAAACATCCTGGAATGTGAAGTCAAGTGGACCTTAGGAAGCATCACTACAAACAAAGCTAGTGGAGGTGATGGAATTCCAGTTGAACTATTTCAAATCCTGAAAGATGATGCTGTGAAAGCGCTATACTCAATATGCTAGCAAATCTGGAAAACTCAACAGTGGCCACTGATTGGAAAAGGTCAGTTTTCATTCCAATCCCAAAGAAAGACAATGCCAAAGGATGCTCAAACTACCGCACAATTGCAGTCATCTCACACTCTAGCAAGGTAATGCTCAAAATTTGCCAAGCCAGGCTTCAACAGTACCTGTATGGAGAACCTCCAGATGTTCAAGCTGGATTTAGAAAAGGCAGAGGAACCATAGATCAAATTGCCAACATCCACTGGATCTTTGAAAAAGCAAGAGAGTTCCAGAAAAACATTTACTTCTGCTTTATTTACTATATCAAAGCCTTTGACTGTGTGAATCACAACAAACTGTGGAAAATTCTGAAAGAGATGGGAATACCAGACCACCTGACCTGCCTCCTGAGAAATGTGTGTGCAGGTCAGGAAGCAACAGTTAGAACTGGACATGAAACAATGGACTGGTTCCAAATTGGGAAAGGAGTATGTCAAGGCTGTATATTGTCACCCTGTTTATTTAACTTATATGCAGAGTACATCATACAAAATGCCAGGCTGGATGAAGCACATGCTGGAATCAAGATTGCTGGGAGAAATACCAATAACCTCAGATATGCAGATGACACCATCCATATGGCAGAAAGTGAAAAAGAACTAAAGAGCCTCTTGATGAAAGTGAAAGAGAGTGAAAAAGTTGGCTTAAAACTCAACATTCAGAAAACTAAGATCATGGCATCTGGTCCCATCACTTCATAACCAATAGATGGGAAACTGTGGAAACTGTGAGAGACTTTATTTTGGGGGGTTCCAAAATCACTGCAGATGGAGACTGCAGCCATAAAATTAAAAGATGCTTGCTCCTTGGAAGAAAACTATGACAAACCTAGACAGCATATTGAAAAGCAGAGACATTGCTTTGCCAACAGAGGTCAGTCTAGTCAAAGCTATGGTTTTCTAGTTGTCATGTATGGATGTGAGAGTTGGACTGTAAAGAAAGCTGAGCACCAAAGAATTGATGATTTTGAACTGTGGTATAGGAGTAGACTCTTGAGAATCCTTTGGATAAAAGGAGATCCAACCAGCCCATCCTAAAGGAAATCAATCCTTAATATTCATTGGAAGTCCTGGTGCTGGAGCTGAAACTCCAGTAACTTGAACCACCTGATGCAAAGAACTGACTCATTGGAAAGGACCTCGATGCTGGGCAAGATTGAAGGCAGGACAAGGGGACGACAGAGGATGAGATGGTTGGATGGCATCACATACTTGTTGGACATGAGTTTGAGCAAGCTCCAGGAGTTGGGGATGGATTGGGAAGCCTTGTGTTCTGCAGTCCATGGGGTGGCAAAGAGTCGGACTTGACTGAGAGGCTGAACGTAACTGATACTCCAATAAAAATATTTCAAAAATAAAGGAAGAATGAATAAAACAGAGGGAAGGCTACAGAAGTGGGAGGAAAAGTATTTGCAAATATCTTTTGATCTATTGGATGCCAACAATATAACTTTCTTCATATTAGGTTTTCTTGTGCTCATTGAAATTCTAGTAAAATCCCTTGGAAGTTTCATGTACATAAATTAGGCCATTTAATCAAGAATTCAAGTAAACCAAGTTTAAATGCATTTCTTGTCGTTTACAGTATTATTTACATGCAGTTTTTCTTTCTGAATAAGGAATCAAATTCTTGGCTCTTTTGGCCATACAGAATTGTTTGTCTAATATGGTCTTGGCTCAGTTAGGAACATCAGAGTTCTTTGTAACTTAAATTTTAATGTATACACTTCATGGATTTTTAAATTATTCTGTTTAGAATAACTTTCTGGGCTGAGGATTATATAGGTCAGCCTTAGAGGGAGATGTGATTCGCTAACCTAAAAGGATGAAGAAACATCAGTGCTCAGAGGATATAAAAACCTATTCTTGCTTAAGTTTTCATTTTCACTCTGGCTATAAATAGCCTCACTTAAGTGAAAGGATGCATTCTAAGTCATCTGTAGCAGATGAAGGCTTTAGCACGTTGCATGTACTTTATTGGTCTGACCATTTAAGGTTTCATTGTAGACTGACACATGACAGAGTTCCCATTAAATCTTAGAAATAAAGAGCTTCAAAAGCCACCTTATTAAGGTTAAAAGAATGAACTTACAGTGTCTGTGTCTGGCATAAAGGTAATGAGATACCCAGTCAATTGCTCACTAAACAGCTTGTCATCTCTGTGTCTGCGGTTGGAGCTCTACTGATGGACCATTCCATTGCTGGTAATGAGCATGATTCTCAAATTTTAAGGTACCCAAATATAAGATATCATTCTATCACTTCGTAAGTAGCCGTTTGAAGGCCTCTTAAGTAAACATACTATTAAACATGTTTTATTAGACATATTACATAGATGGATGAGGTTATGAGCTCAGTAGTGAATCATCAAACTTATCTAAAAGCTACAGAAGAATTAGGAATTAATTTGGCATGTTCCCTCTCTTTTCATTTACAATTAGATTCACAAGTTTTAATATGGTTTATGTACCATATTAGTTTGAGTCCAGTTTAGGTACATGGCTGAATAGAAATCTTGGCATAAAATGTAGACTTAATCACTATCCTCCAGAAACAAGAACTGGTATATTTAATCACATCATTACTGTAACAACAGTATAAGCAAATAAAGAGATTCAGGACCAAGCTGAAGGTCTACAGGTAGAAAATTTTAAATAAATCACTTGAGTATTTCCACTGTTACTCTCTTTATTGCAAAGTGGCTGGTTGCTTCTAACATTTTACATTTCAAACCTTAATATAGTCAGACTGCTCATTCACCCAGCTCACTAACTAATGATGTTTATTAGTTTTACTGCAAGGATTTTCCCCAGAGAAGTTAGCACTGTGCTGCCATTAATAAAACCCCTGGAAGGTGATGATTGGTGGATCCCGGAGAACCAGGTTCAATCTCAAAACGTTATTATACTTAGCAATGAAATATGAACCCACACTTCTGTGTTTGTGACCTATAGGGGAATGTTTGCTTTGTTCCTAATTAGTGAAGCAAAGAGAAAATACGATAGCACAAAAACTAAAATTGTCATAAAATGTTATGAAGCATGTAGAAAGAAAAAAGAAGTGGATGCCATGGTGACTAACTCAGAAAAGTCAAAGATGCTATGTAGGAAAAAGTGTGAGAGGAAGAGAAAATGTTACAAAAGTTAGTTGAAGAGAAACATTTTTTTTAATACCAAAAATCAAATACTTATAGACAGGTAAATAGAGTAATCATTTTATTGTTATCTCCATCATTAGGCTTTGAGCTACAGGCAGAAAATCTTTCATGTTACTAGAAATAAATTTATAATCTAGTAGAATATACCATTGACATCAGTCAGAATGGCTGTGATCCAAAAGTCAACAAGCAATAAATGCTGGAGAGGGTGTGGAGAAAAGGGAACCCTCTTACACTGTTGATGGGAATGCAAACTAGTACAGCCACTATGGAGAACAGTGTGGAGATTCCTTAAAAAACTGGAAATAGAACTGCCTTATGACCCAGCAATCCCACTGCTGGGCATACACACCAAGGAAACCAGAATTGAAAGAGACACGTGTACCCCAATGTTCATCGCAGCACTGTTTATAATAGCCAGGACATGGAAGCAACCTAGATGTCCATCAGCAGATGAGTGGATAAGAAAGCTGTGGTACATATACACAATGGAGTATTACTCAGCCATTAAAAAGAATGCATTTGAGTCAGTTCTAATGAAGTGAATGAAACTGGAGTCTATTATACAGAGTGAAGTAAGCCAGAAAGAAAAGCACCAATATAGGATACTAACGCATATATATGGAATTTAGAAAGATGGTAACAATAACCCCGTATGTGAGACAGCAAAAGAGACGCAGATATATAGAACAGTCTTTTGGACTCTGTGGGAGAAGGAGAGGGTGGGATGCTTTGGGAGAATGGCATTGAAACATGTATGATATCATGTAAGAAACGAATCGCCAGTCTAGGTTCGATGCAGTATACTGGATACTTGGGGCTGGTACACTGGCATGACCCAGAGGGATGGTACAGGGAGGGAGGAGGGAGGGGGGTTCAGGATGGGGAACACGTGTACACTCGTGGTGGATTCATGTTATGTATGGCAAAACCAATACAAATTAAAAAGTCAAAAAAAAGGTAAAAAAATATATTGCTTTAGAAGATGTAATTGTAACATTTCATGAGCACAATTATTTGGCCATAAATTTCCATGAAATTGGTATGGTTTACTCAGGTATTCTACAAAATTATGAGAAGAACAATATCACATTTGGTTATTCTCAGTGGAGGTTAACTGTATCATTTTTATCCCTATGCATTTGTGAAAGCGTTCAAGAAAATGTTTCTTCCATATACTTCTATCCCTGTCTATACATTTTCTCTTGTTGCAGTATTAGTCTCTGCTATCAGCTGTGAGCCAAGATTGTTTTGAGCAACTTTGTCTAATCTTGCTGATCAACAAATATTTACTGGGATATCTACAGTGTGGAAAGTCCTGGGTTTTTGGTGCTATAGGTGAAAATTTTAAAAGCATAGCATATCGTTTTTTTTCATTGAAATCAGGACTTTTATGTATGTGAAGTGAAGTCACTCAGTCATGTCTGACTCTTTGCAACCCCATGGACTGTAGCCTACCAGGCTCCTCAGTCCATGGGATTTTCCAGGCAAGAATACTGGAGTGGGTTGCCATTTCCTTTTCCAGGGGATCTTCCTGACCCAGGGATCTAACCTGGGTCTCCCACATTGGAGGCAGACGCTTTACCGTCTGAGCTACCAGGGAAGCCCATGTATGTGAAACAACAATATTAATAGTATGAGTATTCATGGAGAGATCAGGATAGGCTGGTGCAGAGCAGAGTCAAGGTAAACATCTACAGAAGATACACAAGAAATGAGCAGCTGGTTGCCTCTAGGAAAGGACACTGGGAATTTGAAGTAGAAAGAGATTTCTGCTTTTCCCTGTATACCCTTTTGTGTGGCTATAATTATTTACTTGTGTCCATATAACTTTTAAATTAAATATGTTTCCCCCCCATTTGTTGGTCACATACAGGATGCAAGGATCTTAGTTCCCCAACCAGGGATTGAACCCACACTCCCTGCAGTGGAAGCACTGTTCTTAACCACTGGACTGCCAGGGAAGTCCCTAACTATGGTTTCTGAAGATAGTATAAAGCTAGATTGTGAGGAAACTTGAATTCCAAACTAAGGAGTTTTAATTTTTCTCTGTAAGCTCTGGGAACACAAAGACAATTTTAAATTTGTTAATATTATAAAAAATCATTGTGCTACAATTTTGAAAAGACTGGAGCAAAGAAAGATGAGAGGAAAATGCATAACACATCAGTTTACAGTATAATTTTCTTTACTTTTAGATTATTGATATGATACATTAACATTTTTTATAAAGCAGCATTATTGGGATATAATCCACCCATGAACAGTATATGATTTTAAGTATTTTTCATATAGTTAGAGGTGTATGCTATAGTCAATTTTACACATTGCCTCACCTCAAAAAGAAGCCCTATGCCCTTTACCTCTCACCTCTCTTTCACACATAACCCTCAACTCTAAGCAATCATTGAGCCCTAAGAAGCTGCACTTTTTGTCTCCAAAGATTTGCCTGTTCTGGAGTTACATATGAATGGAATGATGTAGTATGTGAACTTTTGTGACTGGCTTATTTCACTCACCATAATGTCTCAAGGCTCATGGTGTTGTAGCATGTAAGATTACACCTTTCCTTTTTCTGGGCAAATAGTATTCTGTTAAATGGATATACTACATTTTGTTTATCCACTTGTCAGTTGATGAATATTTGTGTTGCTCCCACTTTTTGGCTATTATGAATAATGCTGCCGTAAAAATTCATGTACAGGTTTTTATGGACCTAAGTTTTCATTTCTGTTGGCTATATACCTAGGAGTGGAAATGCTGCTTCATATGGCAAGTCTATGTTTGATTGTTTAAGGAACTGTCAAGCTACTTTCCAAAGCAGCTATACTATTTACATTCCACCAGCAGTGTATGGAGTTTCTGATTGCTTCACACCCTCACCATCACTTGTTATTGTCTGTCTTTTTGATTCTAACTATGCTTGTGGGAATGGATTGGTATCTCATTGTGGTTTTGATTTCAGTTCCTTGACGACTAAAGGTTTTCAGCATCTTTTTATGCGCTTGTTTGCCATTTGTATGTTTTTCTTGAAGAAATGCCTATTCAACATCTTTTCCTGTCTTAAAAATTGGCTTGCTTGTCTTTTTGTTGTTGAGCTGTAAAGTCTTTTCATATTATGGATGTGATTACTTTACAACACAGTGTTTTTCTCCCACTGTGTAATATTACTTTTTTTCATGGTATCCTCTGAAACACAAAAGTCTTCAGTTTTGAAGACTTTCAAATTATCTATTTTTACCTAGTGTTGCTCATTTTGTGATGTTATATTTAAAATTCCTTTGCCAAATTTGAGGTCATGAAGATTTACCCCTGTGTGGTTTGAGCATTTACATTTAAGTCTTTGATATATTCTGAATTAATATTTTGTGTATTGTGTGGGATAAGAATTAAATTACTTTCTTTCTCTCTCTCTTTATTTTTTTGCATGCAATTACCCAGCATCCTTTGTTGAGAAGACTATTCTTTTCTCATTAAATAGTTTGAGCACTCTTGATGAAAATCAGTTGACCATAGACACATGACTTTATTTCGGGACATTCAAGTGTATTTAATTGGTCCGCATATCTTGATTACTGTCGTTTTGTAAGTTTTGCAATTGGAAAGTGTGTTTGTTTTGGCAATCTGTGTCTCTTGTAATTCCACAGATGTATAGACTCAGTTTGCCAATTTCTAGAAAAAAAGCTGAGATTCTAATAAGGATTACATAGATCAGTTTGGGAAGTGTTTGTATTTTCCATTTTCTTTAATTTCAATAATATTTTATAGTTTTCAGAGTATGTTTAGCACTTCTTTTGTTAAATTTATTACTATTTTATTCTTTTTGATGTTACTGTAAATGAAATTACTCTCTTAATTTCATTTTTAGATTGTTCACTGCAAGAGTACAGTAACACAATTGATTTTTAAAATATTGATCTTGTATTCTGTAACCTCACTGAACTCATTCAATAGTTCTAATAATTTATTACATACTCTTTATTTAAAAAAAACAAAAGCAAGAAATGTTTATCTGCTTGAAGATACTGTGTAGGGAGAAGAGAGGGCGACAGTTAGCATAGTTATATGAGTCTGTTCTTCAGATTTGTATCTTTCTCTTACCTTTTTAGATATGGCCATCCTCATTCTCAGTTCCCTAATACGTAACCAACCTACCCAAATGTGTGTTAATTCAGTTTACAGCAGTCACTTAATTCTTGTGTATCTAGATTGAGCATATTTGGTTTCTGAATCAAAATATGAAAGAAAAGAATGAGAAAAGACATTTTGAATATAAACCCTATATCTCAGACATTTATATATCTTTGCTTCTCTGTTTCTTGCACGTGCTCTTCCTGAAGCATGTTTTACTTTCCAGCACACACTTGCTTTCCAGAGAGAACATTGCTGGCTAATTTGAGTTAGCTTGCTGCTGCTGCTGCTGATCGCTTCAGCTGTGTCTGGTTCTTTGCAAGCCCATGGACTGTAGCCCTCCAGGCTCCTCTGTCCATGGGGATTCTCCAGACCAGAATACTGGAGTGGATTGCCATGTCCTCCTCCAGGGGATCTTCCCAACCCAGGGACTGAACCCAGGTCTTCCGCATTGTTGGTCTTCTGCATTTTTTTACTGTCTGAGCCACCAGGGAAGCCCTGAGTGAGCTTACTACTTACTATTCACTTTGTAATATCCAGCTTGTCATTATTTCTTAGTATGAAGACTGAGAATGAAAAATTAGATCACTTCTAAGGTTATGCATTAGCTTCCCAACATCATTTTATTCTTCTTTCTCATGTGCAAGTATCTGCAATGTGATAAGGAGGTAATCACGACTCTTTTCCAGGTATTAACTTTTAGTTTCAAATTCTGCTTTTCTCATTTGAGTCTCTTGAAGCACTTTTTTTTCATATTACGACATTGTGGCTTGCCAAAAATGGTTTTAGTTTCAATATCTTATTTTGGTATTTTGTTGTAATTACCTTGAAAAGTGTTTATTGGTCCCCCCCCCAATTAAGTCTTAGGATTTAACTTAATCTTTGAAAAATATTGTTTATCAAATTTTTAAGCAGATATATAATTCTATTTGCAGTATTTAGAAGCTTTTCCTTCTATAGACAAGCCTGAAACTTTGAACTTCAAAATTTCTAGAACCTCAAAATTTACTAACTTGGTGATACATTCAAAAGAATTAAATTATTGTACAGTATCCCAAACTGGGCTTCTCCGGTGGCTCAGTTGGTGAAGAATCTGCCTACAGTGCAGGAGGCTGGGTTTGATCCCTGGGTCGGAATGATCCCCTGGATAAGGGAATGACTACCCACTCCAGTATTCTTGCCTGGAGAATTCCATGAATGAAGGAGCCTGGCAGGCTACAGTCCATGGCATAGCAAAGTGTCAGGCACAACTGAGTAATTAACACACATCCACCCCCCAAACTACCACTTTTATTCTCATTTTTAAAAAAGTGTCTAGGAGGAGCTGGGATAGAAGGGGAAGCGTTCTGAGTTTGGAACTAGCTATCAGAAACTATAGAAAGCAAATACTTAAAATAGAAATTGTGAAAAAACAAGTGTCTTTTTTTTTAAAGAACAGAATAAAGCTATGAAAAACCCATTACAGAAGTAGTATCGGATGTCATCATCATTCTCTCCTCCATCGTCTCTCTTCAAATATTCAGGAAACGAAAATTAGAGAGTGGTGGGTGGCTGACACAGAGATGTTTTTGTTTGTTTCACCATTGAACTTTAAGGAAAATGAAAAAAAAAATGTCCATCTCAAGTTTACATGATCTGTGACTATGCAGAATGAAATGTTAAACAGGTTTATTTAGTTGCTATGTAAACAGGTAGAGAAAACAGCTTATGAATCACAGAAAGTATGTAAATTAATCAATGTAAAGTACTAGAACAATCTGAAGATGATAATGGCTTGCATCCCCCAGTATTCCAACTCAAAGCTTTGGAAAAAAGTGAGTTTTCTGTGTTTTTAAGAGAAGGAAACAGGCAGGTGGGTCAGACCCTATTTCTTTCTTTTTCCCTCTGTGTCTCGACTAAGCAGAATCTGAGACTGCCTGCTCTTTTTACCTGCACTGTCAGCGCGGTCGGCAGCAGCCTGAATAGCTTGGGGCAGGCGGTGCAAGCACATGGCAGCCCCCTCTGAACATCAGCTAATTCCGTGCTCTGGCTATAGCCTTGGGAACCCGAGAAATCCCAGACAGATGCTTTTTCTAAGTGTAAGGGAGAACATAAAAACTGATCCTCCTAAAAAAAGGAGATAAAAATAAAAAGTACATCTGTGTATTTGAATCCAGCATGAGGAAGGTAACAATGAAGATTTCATTAGCAAATTTAAACACCTCGGTGCAGGCTCCTGATAATTGGATCTTTCAGCTACTTTATGCAAATTTATCCTCTAGTCATTTTTTTTTCCAGTTTTCTTTCCAAAGTCAAGTACCACAAACTAAAGTTTATACATACATACATGTGTGCATTGTACACTCAGTTGTGTCCGACTCTGTGACCCCATGGACTGTGCCCTGCCAGGCTTCTCTGTCCATGGGATTCTCCAGGCAAAATTGCTGGAGTGGTTGCCATTTCCCTCTCCAGGGGATCTTCCTGACCCAGGGATTGAACTCATGTGTCTTGCGTCTCCTGCACTGAATGGGCAGATTCTTTACCACTGCACCACCCGGGAAGCCCTGCAGGGGTGTGTGTGTGTGTGTGTGTGTGCATGCGTGCGTGCTAAGTCACTTCAGTTATGCCCAGGACTCTGACCCCATGGACTATACCCTGCAAGCGTCCTTTGTCTGTGGGATTTCCCAGGCAAGAATACTGGAGTGGGTTGCCATTTCCTTCTCTGGGGAGCTTCCCGACCCAGGGATTGAACCCACGTCTCTTAGGAGGGTTCTTTACCACTAGAGCCACCTGGGAAACCTATATATATATATAAGCAACTAGTATGAATAAGGGCTTCCCTCGTCGCTCAGAGGTTAAAGCGTCTGCTCGCAATGCGGGAGACCTGGGTTTGATCCTTGGGTCGGGAAGATCCCCTGGAGAAGGAAATGGCAACCCACTCAGTATTCTTGCCTGGAGAATCCCATGGACGGAGGAGTCTGGTGGGCTACAGTCCACGGGGTCGCGAAGAGTCGGACACGACTGAGTGAGCAACTTAACGACTTGGTATGAATAAGACAAGTTAACATACTGTTTAATTTTCAGTCAAGCATTCAACCAAGCTTCATAGCCACTTCCTATGTGCCAGTTTCAGGAACCTGGGAGGATGCTATTGTGTGCTGCTGTTCTGATAGAAAAGGTATAGACATCTGAGTTGGGCATCTTTGAGTTGGAATAACGGCTTCACTCCTGGTAATCACGTGTTCTTAGAAATTTCTTTCACTGATGAAAAGAATCTGCTCCCCATCAAGCCTTCAGAAGGATTTTGATCCTGGGGCTTCCTCCTAGGCCCTGAGTCGGAGAAATGCTTGTGTGCACACAAACAGTGGTGGAATCCACTGAGGATTTCTTTTAAGAATCAGACTACATGGTCCCCGAATCCCTGCTTCTAGAGAGAGTGAAATTTTTGTGAGAAACAAAAGGTTGCTCTTATTTCAGGGTGTTAGTTTACTGTGGCTGCCATCATAAAATACTGCAGTCTGGGTAGCTTAAACGATAGACATTAATTTTGTCATCGTTCTGGAAGCTGGAAGTCCAAGTTGTGCTAGAAGAGTTGGTTTCTGGTGAAACGTCTCTTCTTGGCTTGTGTACAGCTTTCTATTCATGTGACCTCACATGGGTTGTTTTTTTTCCCCCTGTGGGCGTGTCTTCTTCTAAGGTGATCAGTTGTATTGGATTAAAGCCTCACTCTTAAGACCTCATTTAACTTTAATTATCACCTTGAGGATCCTATCTCCAACTACAGTCACACTGGGGGATAGGGCTCCTATGTATGAATTTTTATGGGGACACAATTCAGTCTATAAAATTTAGAAAAGCCATTTATTCTTTTGTGGTGTATGTGACAAACTGAAACCTGGAAATTACTATTTATTCACTCTGTCAACCACACACCCATACACTCATGCATATACACTCATACCACAACCCTCAGACACATAGACATCCCTGCCTACCTCACAGGTGCACAGATAGCCTTGGTTTATGTTGTCTCCATTTCTGAATTTTATTTTAAAAACTATTTTCTTGGCCACACCACATGGTACACGGGATCTTAGTTCCCCAGTCATGGCCCTTGCATTGGCAGCCCTGAGTTTTGACGACTGGATCACCAAGGAAGGCTCCATTTCTGAATTTTACACTAGTGTTTCTCACAACCATAATGCATGGCTAGTGACTGATAATTTATTTTTTCAGAACAAAGTTTTTTTTTCATTTTACCAATTTGGCTGGATGATAATAATCATTATTTTCATCTTATTTGATACTGCTACTACTACTATTATTCTTTATTGAGTTCCAAGGATTGTGCTTCCTTTATAACCTTAACCTCCATCTTACAAAGGAGGAGATAAGCTTTGAGAAGTAGTGAGCTGCCTAAGGCCTCAGAGCTGGTAAATTCCATGCTGTCTGACTCAAAGCTAGAGCTCTTAACCTCATACAGCAGAAATTTAACACACTAAGGTCATAGAGTCAAAGCTATAGTTGTTTTCAGTAGTCATGTACAGATGTGGGAGTTGGACCATAAAGAAGGCTGAGCGCTGAAGAGTTGATGCTTTTGGACTGTAGTGCTGGAGAAGACTCTTGAGAGTCCCTGAGGCAGCAAGATCAAACCAGTCAATCCTGAAGGAAATCAACCCTGAATATTCATTGGAAAGGCTGATGCTGAAGCTGAAGCTCCAATACTTTGGCCACCTGATGAGAAGAGCCATTTCATTAGAAAAGACGCTGATGCAGGGACAGATGGAAGGCAGGAGGAGAAGGGGATGACAGAATGAGATGGTTGGATGGACATGAGTTTGAGCAAACTCCAGGAGATAGTGAAGGACAGGGAAGCCTGGCTTTCTTAGCAGCCCATGGGGTCGCAAAGAGTCAAACACTACTGAGCAACTGAATAACAAGAGCAACAACGATGAGTTTGAGAGAGCCCAGTCTTAGAGCTAGCTTTCAGCCTATGCCCGAGTGGGCGGAGCACTGGGTAGAGTCTCCTGTCTGTATGTCGTTAAAATATTTCAGGCTGGTTCTTTCCATCATGTTTACAGCTGCTCATTTGTAATCTCTCCCTTCCCTGTCAGTCACAGCTCTGCCCAGAAGGACTACGAAGATGAATAAAACACACTTCCTGGGCAAAACTCAAAATGCAACTAGGTAGTGGATGTATCTGATTATTTAAAATACCTCATGATGAACAGAGTACTTTATACTGTCAGTTCACACTATTGTGGCAGTAATAAAGTAAAAATAGACAGAAATATCTAGGGTGGCCACAAAATAGTTTATTCTGGAATAACTTTGAGGCATAAATAGAAGGTAACTACAAGTTTGCCAGGCAAGGCAGAAGGTGTTCCAGGTTGGAGCACAGCATGTTTCTATGTTATGATATTTGTTTAATGGTGGGTTTTTGTTTTGCAACATTTAAAAAAAGAACTAATATACATTGGCCCCATTCCTTCTACATCCTCATTCTCCCAGTCAGTACTAGTGTTTCCTGCCCTGCAGGTATGTCCTTCAGGTGAAAATAAAGTGCCAGGCATTTGATAACTAAACAGCTTGGCAAATTTAGGATTATGTAAATTGGATGTATACTTATAACAACTATGGAATGCTTTGACTTTACTGAAAGTAGATAGGAATGGATAAACATCGAAAGTTAAAATATCAGTTATTAATTGAATCAACAATGTGTGCGGTGCTGTGCTTAGGCGCTCAGTCATGTCTGATTCTTTGTGACCCCGAGGCCTGTAGCCCGCCAGGGACCTCTGTCCATGGGGATTCTTCAGACAAGAATACTGGAGTGGGTTGCCATGCCCTCCTCCAGGGGATCTTCCCAACTCAGGAATTGAAACAGGGTCTCCTGCATTGCAGGCAGATTCTTTACCAGCTGAACTACTGATCTGAAACTGTCAAATCAGAATGCCTCCTGTCACTCCCATTCCTTGGCGGGGGGAAAACAAAATATTCACCCAACAGCATGAAAGGCCTCTCATTTATTCCCTACTCACATACGATCAGTTTGAGGTTTATTAGAACTGGGCTTATTTTACAAATGAGGAATTTTATTCCTGCATCACTTCTAGCACAGCAAATAATCTTGTTTTCGAGGTCACAGACTTCATCCTTCCTGACAGCCTGGTACAAGCCCCTTAGCTGCTCTTAACCCAGGTCAATAGATCTCTCTCTCCTTCTATTTTTCTCCATCTTTGCTCTAGTCTTAAAGCACAAGGCATCAATCTTTTGATAATGATATCCTTTCTGTCTGTGCCCTGGTCTCTTTCCCACTCCTGCTCTCATAAAACCTTCCCACCATTATCTTCAAATTGCTGACTTCTTGCTGAAAAAGCAGAGCCACTGGGGCTGGGAGGAAAGCAGCGGGAATGAGATAGCTAGGGAACTTCTTAACGCTCTTCCCTCGCACACATCTCATCCTCCAGATAAACATGCGTCTCTGGCCACTTCTATGACAGGTTCCTTCCTCAAGCGTCCAGCTCTGGTGGCGAGGGAGCAGAACAAGTTGGACCTGAGGGCAAATTGGAAAGTGGGAGGAGCAGAAAGGCCTGGATGAACTGAATAGTGGAAAATGAGAATTTGGGATATTTTCATGGAAATTCACATGGAACACTGGCAGCAGGAAACAGATCTACCGAAAAACAAAACAAAACAAAACAAAAACAAAAAGGCAAATAAATGTGTAGTATGCAAGTATGCTGCTGCTTCTGAGTCGCTTCAGTAGTGTCCGACTCTGTGCAACCCCACAGACGGCAGCCCACCAGGCTCCCCCGTCCCTGGGATTCTCCAGGCAAGAACACTGGAGTGGGTTGCCATTTCCTTCTCCAATGCAAGTATAGGCTAAGTAAGTATCTGCCAGGAAATCAACTTGTGGGGTTAGTTCAATAATAGCTGAAATAGAGACCACATGAGTTAACCTTCGGACAAACATTCTTAGGATCAAAGAAAGGAACTGAAGAATAACACTGGCCGACTGCAGTGTTAGTGAGAAGAGGAAAAGTGGGAGAGGAAAACTCTCATTTTCTGGTGATAACAGAGTTAGTGCTTTAAGCAGTGGTTTCTGAATCTGGCTGATAATCGGAATCATCTGAGAAGCTTTTAAAAAATATATTATGCGGACTTCCGTGGACCTATTTAGTCAGAATCTCTAGTTGTGAGACTGTGAGATCCAGGAATATATATATACATATATAAAATATATATTCTGTATATACATAAAATTATCATCTCAGTCACTTGAGATACTTTTCAAATGATTCAGACAACCAGTAATTTGGGAAAATCACAGTCTCCTGTAATCTTTTCAATAAGTCAATGAGGGAGGTTAAGAAGGATATGCCTGCTACATGACAACTTTGGAGGCGTGTGTGAGAGGCTGCAGGGCAGTGGAGAGTGAATTTTGTGCAAACGGGTCAGGTGGTTAATGAAATAACAGAAAGGAGCAGGCTCATTAGGGCTCAGCCTGTGGGGCCGCATTGCTGGGTGGAATATACCAGCTCTCTCCGTTCACTGTTCTGCTTTGCTGGCTTCGGGCTCTGTGGAGAGGATAGTTACGGCTGATCGGTTTAACAGAATGTTTCATCAGGTTGACCATTCTTTTCAGATAAATCCTGGGACATGGATGCATAGGAGAAGCCATATGGTTTATTATCAAGGTGAATAGTTCATCAAGGTGCATTTTCACACTCTGGGGAAGCCTCTAGTGTGAACTGAGAGTCAGGCTTGGAAGTCAGACTCTTGAGGGGGATTCTTGGTTCCACCCCTTGCGGCCCTGTGACCTTAGGCACATTCCCTAAGCTCCACAGACTTCAGAATCTTCAGATGTAAAATGAGGATTATAAGACTCTCTCGTTCATTTAAATTGGTGTGAGGATTCAATGAGAAAATGCATGTTCAGTTCAGTTCAGTTCAGTCGCTCAGTCGTGTCTGACTCTGCAACCCCATGAATCATAGCACACCAGGCCTCCTTGTCCATCATCAACTCCTGGAGTTCACTCAGACTCACATCCATCAAGTCAGTGATGCCATCTAGCCATCTCATCCTCTGTCGTCCCCTTCTCCTCCTGCCCCCAATCCCTCCCAGCATCAGAGTCTTTTCCAATGAGTCAACTCTTCCCATAAGGTGGCCAAAGTACTGGAGTTTCAGCTTCAGCATCATTCCTTCCAAAGAAATCCCAGGGCTGATCTCCTTCAGAATGGACTGGTTAGATCTCCTTGCAGTCCAAGGGACTCTCAAGAGTCTTCTCCAACACCACAGTTCAAAAGCATCAATTCTTCGGCACTCAGCCTTCTTCACAGTCCAACTCTCACATCCATACATGACCACAGGAAAAACCATAGCCTTGACTAGACGGACCTTTGTTGGCAAAGTAATGTCTCTGCTTTTCAATATGCTATCTAGGTTGGTCATAACTTTTCTTCCAAGGAGTAAGCGCCTTTTAATTTCATGGCTGCAGTCACCATCTGCAGTGATTTTGGAGCCCCCCCAAAATAAAGTCTGACACTGTTTCCACTGTTTCTACTGTTTCCCCATCTATTTCCCATGAAGTGATGGGACCAGATGCCATGATCTTTGTTTTCTGAATGTTGAGCTTTAAGCCAACTTTTTCACTCTCCTCTTTCACTTTCATCAAGAGGCTTTTTAGTTCCTCTTCACTTTCTGCCATAAGGGTGGTGTCATCTGCATATCTGAGGCTCTTGATATTTCTCCCGGCAATCTTGATTCCAGCTTGTGTTTCTTCCAGTCCAGCGTTTCTCATGATGTACTCTGCATATAAGTTAAATAAGCAGGGTGACAATATACAGCCTTGACGTACTCCTTTTCCTATTTGGAACCAGTCTGTTGTTCCATGTCCAGTTCTAACTGTTGCTTCCTGACCTGCATACAGGTTTCTCAAGAGGCAGGTCAGGTGGTCTGGTATTCCCATCTCTTTCAGATTTTTCCAGTTTATTGTGATTCGCACAAAGGCTTTGGCATAGTCAATAAAGGAGAAACAGATGTTTTTCTGGAACTCTCTTGCTTTTTCCATGATCCAGCAGAGGTTGGCAATTTCATCTCTGGTTCCTCTGCCTTTTCTAAAACCAGCTTGAACAACTGGAAGTTCATGATTCACATATTGCTAAAGCCTGGTTTGGAGAATTTTGAACATTACTTTACTAGCATGTGAGATGAGTGCAATTGTGCGGTAGTTTGAGCATTCTTTGGCATTGCCTTTCTTTGGGATTGGAATGAAAACTGACCCTTTCCAGTCCTGTGGCCACTGCTGAGTTTTCCAAATTTGTTGGCATATTGAATGTAGCACTTTCACAGCATCATCTTCCAGGATTTGAAATAGCTCTACTGGAATTCCATCACCTCCACTAGCTTTGTTCAGAGTGATGCTTTCTAAGGCCCACTTGACTTCACCTTCCAGAATGTCTGGCTCTAGATGAGTGATCACACCATCATCATTATCTTGGTCATGAAGATCTTTTTTGTATAGTTCTTCTGTGTAGTCTTGCACCTCTTCTTAATATCTTCTGCTTCAGTTAGGTCCATACCATTTCTGTCCTTTATCGAGCGGTATCTCTAATTTTCTTGAAGACATCTCTAGTCTTTCCCATTCTGTTGTTTTCCTCTATTTCTTTGCACTGATCGCTGAGGAAGGCTTTCTTATCTCTCCTTGCTATTCTTTGGAACTCTGCATTCAGATGCTTATATCTTTCCTTTTCTCCTTTGCTTTTTGCTTCTCTTCTTTTCACAGCTATTTGTAAGGCCTCCCCAGACAGCATTTTGCTTTTTTGCATTTCTTTGCCATGGGGATGGTCTTGATCCCTGTCTCCTGTACAATGTCACGAACCTCCATCCATAGTTCATCAGGCACTCTATCTATCAGATCTAGACACTTAAATCTATTTCTCACTTCCACTGTGTAGTCATAAGGGATTTGATTTAGGTCATACCTGGATGGTCCAGTGGTTTTTCCCTACTTTCTTCAATTTAAGTCCGAATTTGCCAATAAGGAGATCATGATCTGAGCCACAGTCAGCTCCTGGTCTTGTTTTTGTTGACTGTAGAGAGCTTCTCCATCTTTGGCTTCAAAGAATATAATCAATCTGATTTTGGTGTTGGCCATCTGGTGATGTCCATGTGTAGAGTCTTCCCTTGTGTTGTTGGAAGAGGGTGTTTGCTATGACCAGTGCATTTTCTTGCCAAAACTCTGTTAGTCTTTGGCCTGCTTCATTCCGCATTCCAAGGACAAATTTGCCTGTTACTCCAGGTGTTTCTTGACTTCCTACTTTTGCATTCCAGTCCCCTAAAATGAAAAAGATATCTTTTTTGGGTATTAGTTCTAAAAGGTCTTGTAGGTCTTCATAGAACTGTTCAACTTCAGCTTCTTCAGCGTTACTGGTTGGGGCATAGACTTGGATTACTGTGATATTGAATGGTTTGCCTTGGAGACGAAAGAGATCATTCTGTTATTTTTGAGATTGCATCCAAGTACTGCATTTCGGACTCTTTTGTTGACCATGATGGCTACTCCATTTCTTCTGAGGGATTCCTGCCCACAGTAGTAGATATAATGGTCATCTGAGTTAAATTCACCCATTCCAGTCCATTTTAGTTCGCTGATTCCTAGAATGTTGATGTTCACTCTTGCCATCTCTTGTTTGACCACTTCCAATTTGCCTTGATTCATGGACCTAACATTCCAGGTTCCTATGCAATATTGCTCTTTACAGCATCGGACCTTACTTCTATCACCAGTCACATCCGCAGCTGGATATTGTTTTTGCTTTGGTTCCATCCCTTCATTCTTTCTGGAGTTATTTATCCACTGATCTCCAGTAGCATATTGGGCACCCACTGACCTGGGGAGTTCCTCTTTCAGTATCCTATCATTTTGCCTTTCATACTGTTCATGAGGTTCTCAAGGCAAGAATACTGAAGTGGTTTGCCATTCCCTTCTCCAGTGCACCACATTGTGTCAGAAAATGCATGTAAAGAGCTTAAAATCATGCCCAGTACAGAGGGGCAGACTTCTAGAAGAATTCTCCAACCCATTCCCTAATGTACTGTGGCAAATTGGCAGACCAGAGGGGTTACATGGTGTGAGAGCACATAGCTGGTGAGTGGTAGGTTTGGGCTTTACATTCAAGCCTGACTGACTTTAAGCCTGTGCCCCTCTTGCCGCTCAGCAGTGACCCTTGGCCATAAGAGATTTGTTCAAGTCAGAGGTGGTCAAAGCAGGGTAGGCTGAGGGCCCTGACAAAGACAAAGATGGCACCTGATAGAACTGAAGAGGATCGATTACAAAAACCCTGCAATTACCTCTCCCTTCCCGAACAATTCAGAAATTGAAGGAGATGAAAACACAGGGGAAATCTGCAACTGAAATAGAAACTACTGAGAGTGCTTTCTCTTGGTAGAAAATACGGTGTGACCAGGAACTCGGAAATTTTTCAATTACTGAGAAAGATACGTAGTGAAGAACAGATGAAGAATCAGTTTAGAATTCCAGGGGAACAATTGGTTATATAAGAATGAAAAAATAATCACAAGATATTACTTTGCTCTGTAGTAAACAAAAAACAGTTTATGGGATCTCATTTCCCTGTGGATGTGTGCTACGTAAGCTGCTTCAGTCATTTCCAACTCTGGGATCCAATGGTTTGTAGCCCAATTAAAATACAGCACCTATTAAAAATAGAGTTCCTGGTTTTCCAAGTGTTCAATGAAAGTAAAACATACAACATAAGAGTTCTGCGTGTAAGCTTTTTCTCAGGGATCTCAGTGAGGACTCATAGCCCGACAAATAGCTTCTCAATAGCTCTGAGGGAATTGTTCAAAGAGATAGGGGGAGAAACTAGTTTCATATGTGTGTAATTGTATGTGTATGTGTGTATATATAATATATATATGGTTTATCTTATATATACATGATCTTTGGCTAGGGAATATGTACAGTCAAGCATTCATTCTTGGCAAAAGATTACTGATAGCTAACAAAAAACAAATATCTTACGTTAACAATTTTAGTTTAGTCATGAAGTCATGTCCAGTTCTTTGTGACCTCCATGGATTGTTAAGTTAACAATACTAGTGCCTTTTCTATGTACAGGAAGATGCAAGAATCTGGGTTCATCAAACTTCTGCCTAAGATATACCTCTAACTATCCATAGGGCCTGTTTTTCCAAAGCACTGGGCGTTCTGTTATCTGTTGTCTGACCCCCCCATCCTTTCCACTGCCAACTGCTTCCATGGTTATAAACTATCACTCATCCATGCTATATTTGGCATAGAGCTCAGTTCTATACAGAAGTCTCTTTCCTCCTATTGCAGTTCCTGAATAAAATCTGCTTTTACAACCATTACTACTGTTCAGTTCTGTTTTTCTTTGACAGTGGTCAAACCCCTGGCCTGTATGGGTGGCCATGTTATTAGCAGATTGCTGCAGAAACTACTGAACAGTGTCTCTTTGGAGACTTCTCTCCTTTTGATCAGACAGTCTTACCCAGTCCCTAACCCTGACACACCGCTGTCCTCAACTGCCTTCTGCCACTCTCCCATCTCCCCAGATCACAGAGCAAGTGTATATGTGCTTGGTCATTAAGTCCTGTCCGACTCTTTGTGACTCCCATGGACTGTAGCCTGCCAGGCTCCTCTGTCTGTGGAATTCTCTAGGCAAGAATACTGGAGTGGGTTGCCATTTCCTTCTCCAGGGGATCTTCCCCACCCAGGGATAGAACCCACGTCTCTTGCGTCTCCAAGTGGGTTCTTTACCACTGAGCCACCTGGGAAGCCAAGCTCACAGAGCAGATATCTGGAAATCACAGTTCCAGATGAGCAACATAGCAGGCTTCTTAAAGTAATGAAGGCCAAATTGGCTGAAGTTAATAAAACAGGAATATGATGATGATGATAAATATATATGGAGAGAGTGAGTGAGACAGACTGTGTTCTTATGCCACTTGATGACTGATTTTAAACATTTAAAATATTCTCTTTTCAATAAAAATTTTTGATAACCCAATTTGGAGAAAATTCAGTGCAAAATATACAGTGTGAATAGAAGAAATCCAAGAAGCTACTTGGGAAGTTCTCCATGTTACAACTAAAATAAATCAATTCCATATAAATTTCACTAGGGAGATCAACTTTTTAGAATATTTTCTCTCCTACTCCTATTTTCTATACTTTTTAAGGGGTTATTTTCTCTTTTCAACTCCCAGCTTTCCTAGTGATTAAAAAGTTTCTTTCTACTCTATTTATAATTTCCAAGAACTTTTTCTTTATTTTTAAATGCTCTTCATTTTTTCTTCTAGCAATCTGTTCTTGTTTAATGAGTGCAATTATCTTCTTTCTGAAATTATTAAATAGTTTTACTTAAATTTTTCTAGTTCTTTTTTCTTTACACTCCAAATAATTTTTCTGTTTATTTCAATCAGAGTTCTTTATGCTAAAATTTTTACAATTCCTGTGATCCATGATCCATGAATATTTTAAACACAAATATTTATTAAAAAGCCATCTGTGGGCAGAAGGTATATTTGGCTGGTAGGTCAAGTCAGTCTCACTCTAAGGCAGTTGACTGGGGAAACTGTTTGGTTACGGGATATTCAAGTGTCAGTATTAGTAGGCCCTTTCTTCTGGCCTGGTTCTTTCATCAAAAGGGAATTGCCTTATTCCCAGAGTGGGGTTAGGAAGGGGAGTTCTCACCCAGTAAGCTTACTTTCGCTCAATCCCCTCTTTTAAGTGCAGCTGTCAGCTATGCTTGGGGTTCCATGTTCAGGGACTTGCTGACTTAATCACTCAGGGCCAGTTGTCTGGTTGTATAGATTTAGGATCATTTGTCCAGACCTGTGGTGCTGGAGAAAACTCTTGAGAATCCCTTAGACTGCAAGGAGCTCAAACCAGTCAATCCTAAAGGAAATCAACCCTGAATATTCATTGGAAGATCTGATGCTGAAGCTGAAGCTCCAATACTTGGCCACCTGATGTGAAGAACTAACTCATTGGAAAAGATCCTGATGCTGGGAAAGACTGAGGGCAGGAGGAGAAGAGGGTGACAGAGGATGAGATGATTGGATAGCATCATCAACTCAATGGACATGAGTTTGAGCAAACTCCAGGAGATAGTGAAGGGCAGGGAAGCCAGATATGCTTCAGCTCATGGGGTAAAGAGTGGGACCAAACTTAGTGGCTGAACAACAACAACAACAACAACAACAACATCAACGGAAGGCACAGCAGGTCTAACTGCTCCTTTGCAGACTCAGCTGATCCTTCTGCTTTCACTTCTACTTTGACTACTACCCCTCAATTCAGGTGTGCTGAAAAAGTGAAAGTGTTAGCTGCTCAGTGGTGTCCAACTATTTGCAACCCCATGGACTGTAGCCCACCAGGCTCCTCTGTCCACGGGATTCTCCAGGCAAGAATGCTGGTGTGGGTTGCCATGCCCTTCTCCAGGGGATCTTCCTGACCCAGGGATTGAACCCAGATCTCCCACACTGCAGGCAGATTCTTTACTGTTCGAGGCACCTGGGAAACCTGGACTCACTCTCCAATTTCTGCTTTTGGGTTCCCCATACCCTGGTTACTGTCACTTTAGATTTTGATCTCTCCACTCTGCTAATTCAGTATCTGCTTATCCCCTTATTTTTTCTCCCAGAAATTTGTTGCTACCTTCCATCAACTGTTGTTTCCTTTGCTCTTTCTCTTTTTTGGGGCAAAGGTCCATATCATTAAAAAAAAATCCTTTACAGTTATTTTAAGCAGAGTTTTCATGATAGGCAGAGATAAACACATACTGTGTCTGCTATGTTTACTTCAATTGCCACTACTCACTTTGATCTTTCAGCAATAGGCTAAAGATGGTATCAAGTGAAAATAGAGATTTCATCAGTGTTTTTAAAGCTGTTAATGCCATTAACAAAGAGCAGGTCATATTGAATCTATTTTTTTCAAGCAAGTTTCTAGATGACTCGGGGTAAAATTGGAGATCTATAAATTCATTCATCAGAATATTGAAAGCTATATCCAATTTCAGATAGCACTGGAAAGAATATTAGATTAGAAGTTGCAAGTTCTCAATTCAAAAAATATATCTTTGCCTTCTTGGGCAAAGTAGTTTTTTCCTTGGCCTCAAATATTGGCAATTTGATTACTTGGCTTCTAAGATTTCTTCTCAACTATAAATTTTGTGTTCCTATTAGGTAATTTAAAATCCCTACTTGGACTCACTATTCCCTCAAATACTGTTGTGTGTGTGTGCTAAGTCTCTTGAGTTGTGTCCAACTCTTTGTCACTCCATGAACTGTAGCCCACAAGGATCCTCAGTCCATGGGATTCTCCAGGCAAGAATACTGGAGTGGGTTGTCATGCGCTCCTCCAGGGGATCTTCCTTCTGGGTTGGGACCCAGGGATTGAACCAATGTCTCTTGCATCTCCTGCATTGGCAGGCAGGTTCTTTACCAATAGCACCACCTGGGAAGCTTATGATAAATGCTCAATCAACATTTGTTATGGGCAAATGTTTCCTGTAAATTGATTTCCTTTCAGCATGTGTCACCAATCCATGTGAATGGACTCTTTCTATATCTTATCAGTTCCAAAATGCAATGCCCACAAGAACCCAGAGCAGGAAGAATGGGCTTAATGGGAGAGCTCAAATATAAACAAAAACTGTTGGAAGCTTTTGGGAACAGTCATGGATTCCTGTACATTTGAGGAAGGAAACTTTTCAAGCATCACTGAATTCTGGGATTCAGTGACACTGGGACCCTGGGATCAGTGGACCTTCAATAGCAATGGACATTATCTTCCACTAGAGCAATTTATACTTTGTGGACCTTATACTATAAAATCTAAGAAGTCTAGAATAGTTTGAATTTATGAAGCATTTCTATACACATCATTTAATTTTATCTTCACAATAATGCTTTGATGTTGACATAACAGAAGGGGAAAGTGAGGTGAGAAAAGTTAGTTAAATGATTTTCCAAATGTCACCCAGCTGAGCATTGGCTAGACCAGGTACCAGCAAACTATGATTTGGGTTAAGAGGGTGGAAGGGCAACTCTGGCCCATGTTTTGCTTTAACAGTTTAACACAGATTCATCCCTATGATGGATTAACTTTATTTGCACAAGAAGAAAGAACTGAGGCAAAGAAATGATTCAGAGAAGGCAATGGCACCCCACTCCAGTACTCTTGCCTGGAAAGTCCCATGGATGGAGGAGCCTGGTAGGCTGCAGTCCATGGGGTCGCAAAGAGTTGGACACGACTGAGCGACTTCACTTTCACTTTTCACTTTCATGCATTGGAGAAGGAAATGGCAACTCACTCCAGTGTTCTTGCCTGGAGAATCCCAGGGACGGGGGAGCCTGGTGGCCTTCCGTCGATTATTACTAGACAAAGTCATACAGGACAATGTTGACGTTGGGAGGATTCAACCCAAACAACCTGACCCCAGAGCCTTCGTCTCCACCCCTGTGCTACTGCTGTTTCTGGTGTCCAAATCCTGAATCTAGCTCCGTGACCTTGGGAAATTCACCCCCTTAATCTCTTGTAAATTAACACAGTGTCAAATGATTAAACAGAGCTTGGCACATTATGAGCACTCAGTAAAATTATTATTTTTATTAACATTCATTCAAAATCTTTCATTATCCTGTTTCTTTCCAATAGGAAAAATCACTCAGAACTGGGGGCTAGGTGTTCAACATATGCTGTTTTAGGTAAGTTTTGTAGAAAATAGTAACTAGTTTCATTTTAGAAGAAAAGAATGGAGGTTCTGAAGGGTTGAGTGACTTGTTCTAGTATGATTCCTGACCTCTGGTTTTTAAGTCCACCTTTTCTACATTATTCCTTTTAATCTTATCAATTTCCTGTCTTGAACTCAGTGCTTAAAAAATTAAATGAATGGATCATCTCTTTGCCCCCTCTTCTGACCAACCAAACAATTAGCCAAGCAAATAACCAATTAATGAACCAGCATCAACAAGAGGCAAGTACATTCACTCTACTGAAATGTGTCTAGTGGTCATTTGCCTTATTCCCTTTAAGCAAGCTGTCTCTGGAATCTGATATATATTGTTCCTGCAATTCCCTTTATTCAAAGCCTATTTATCCTTTGAAGTCAGATTCAAATGGCACTGAGTCCTTTAGGAGTTTGCTCATCCCCGAAGACAGAAATGTTTTCTTCTTTTCAGAATCCAATAGCATTATTGTTTGCATCCATGTTTATGGAATTTATGCAATATATATTTACTTGAAGTATGATTTTCATATGTGCCTTCAAGTATCCACAGAAAATGGCAACTTTAAACACTTTTGTAGAGGAAGGTGATATATACAGACGTACTAAATGAAAAAGGAAGCCTTCAGGGAATATAATGAAATGTTTCTTTTCTAAAATATACAGATTATTATTTTGAATGTATT
Source organism: Aepyceros melampus (assembly GCA_006408695.1). Lineage (NCBI taxonomy): Eukaryota > Metazoa > Chordata > Mammalia > Artiodactyla > Bovidae > Aepyceros > Aepyceros melampus. The sequence goes on along the minus strand of SJXQ01007017.1, from coordinate 135,593 downwards.
TATGAAGATATGCTCTCTGCAAAGTGCCTTGTATCACTAAATGGTAGGCATTCAATAAATATTTACTCTAGACACCAAGTTCTTTTTATAATGCTAATTTCCTGTTTCCATTATTTCAGTACAATTAATTTAAAAAGCACCAAGATAAAGATAAATAACACAGACAAAATAGAAATTTATTCTAACACCTTATCTTTATGTTTGTCGTTTGAAAGTGTCTACCTGTAATTCATTTTACATCCTGTGTTAGTAGCTTCAAGTTATTTCAAGTTATTTTGAAAAATAAAAATGACTTTTGGAAGATTTCAGCCCACCTTTCAATACTCATAAAATGAGCCATTTATCAGTCAAAATAAGTCCTTTTAAGCAAAACAGCGTGGTATTCTATTTATATGTGTTTACGCCTTATCAATAATCTTTATGCATCTCAACTTAGTTTTGCAGTCTCTGCTTTATTTTTCATTTGATTTGTTTAATATCATTTTTAATTGGAGATGGAGAGTGCTACAACGGTGAAATAGGACCTACTTAAATTAATATTACAGAAGTTGGAGGGGCAGTTTGAGAGATAGTCAGGTTGAATTAGTAAAAAGCTACATTATAGGAAATTATTTTAAATAAAAAAATAATTTTTTGCCAAGTACACTGGTAACTAACTGCCAGCAGAGTATTTTTCAAGTAGAGGCTTCAATGACATTTTTTAATGAAAATTTTGTATTCGTATCATGATCATTTAATCCAAAAGTTTTTCAGAATTTTAAATTTATTCTTGGTAAACTTAAATTTGTCTCAAACATAAATTTGCCATTTTTCTTTAATAGACAAATGTGATTTGACTCATGGTAAATTATCATCGATTTTGAGTTTGTAGTTTGTTAATATATATTCTATGTCTATAAAATATATTCGCATAGTCTGTGTCAAATGAATTTACTCAGCATAGTAAATCATTCATCTAATTGGCTTGTATTATTGGCATAGAGGCTTAGTCTTAAAACAGAATCTGATAACCCCTGTAAGGCAGTAAGAATCGTTTCTGACTTTCTCCCCACCTCCTACAATTCATCCGAAAGATTTTATAGTCATCTTAAAAGTAGAAAGATTTAAATGAGCAGATAATCTGCTTGTCAGCTTTACCTGTTCCTTACTGTAGGAAATTTAGTTGGTTTCAGGCCTTATTGTGCCTAAGAACACCCATAGGATCACATTTTTAAAAATGAAAACTTTATAAGTGACTTTCAAGGTCAATTTTAACTAAATGTAATTCTCACCTATTAACTCTCTTTAGGACTCAGCCTTCCCTATGTTCCCTCATCATTAGCCTTACCAAATGCCTTTCACAATAGGGTGTCAAAGTGCCTTTCAGTCCCATGGAAAGGTACTTTCCTTCTGACTGATGGAGTCAGTCAGATTTCCACACAGATTTCCCCTGTGTGGACATCCTACACTTCTGAATTCTACCATTCTTTTACACATAAGAATTGAAATGTCCTTCTCTGATTAATGAGCTTGTATTTTGAGACTCAGCTTTAACCTTCCCTGCTCTGGGAATTCTTCTTAGGCCCGATTGTTACCAATTATTTGGATATACTTAAAGAATAGTATTTATTAAGTTGTATATTGATTATAGGTTTCTTTTTCTGTCTCCTAAAACACACTATCAGATCTAGCTCCTTAAATCCATTTCTCACTTCCACTGTATAATCATAAGGGATTTGATTTAGGTCATACCTGAAGGGTCTGGTGGTTTTCCTTGCTTTCTTCAATTTAAGTCTGAATTTGGTGATAAGGAGTTCATGATCTGAGCCACAGTCCGCTCCTGGTCTTGTTTTTGCTGACTGTATAGAGCTTCTCCATCGTTGGCTGCAAAGAATATAATCAATCTGATTTCGGTGTTGACCATCTGGTGATGTCCATGTATAGAGTCTGAGGTTCGTGACTTTGTACAGGAGACAGGGATCAAGACTATCCTCATGGGAAAGAAATGCAAAAAAGCAAAATGGCTGTCTGGGGAGGCCTTACAAGTAGCCGTGAAAAGAAGAGAGGTGAAAAGCAAAGGAGAAAAGGAAAGATATATAAGCATCTGAATGCAGAGTTCCAAAGAATAGCATGAAGAGATAAGAAAGCCTTCTTCAGCGATCAATGCAAAGAAATAGAGGAAAACAACAGAATGGGAAAGACTAGAGATCTCTTCAAGAAAATTAGAGATACCAAGGGACATGTCATGCAAAGATGGGCTTGATAAAGGACAGAAATGGTATGGACCTAACAGAAGCAGAAGATATTAAGAAGAGGTGGCAAGAATACACAGAAGAACTGTACAAAAAAGATCTTCATGACCAAGATAATCATGATGAAGTGATCACTCACCTAGAGCCAGACATTCTGGAATGTGAAGTCAAGTGGGCCTTAGAAAGCATCACTATGAACAAAACTAGTGGAGGTGATGGAATTCCAGTAGAGCTATTTCAAATCCTGGAAGATGATGCTGTGAAAGTGCTGCAGTCAATTTGCTAGCAAATTTGGAAAACTCAGCAGTGGCCACAGGACTGGAAAAGGTCAGTTTTCATTCCAATCCCAAAGAAAGGCAATGCCAAAGAATGCTCAAACTACCGCACAATTGCACTCATCTCACATGCTAGTAAAGTAATGTTCAAAATTCTCCAAGCCAGGCTTGAGCAATATGTGAACTGTGAACTTCCAGATGTTAAAGCTGTTTTTAGAAAAGGCAGAGGAACCAGAGATCAAGTTGCCAACCTCTGCTGGATCATGGAAAAAGCAAGAGAGTTCCAGAAAAACATCTATTTCTGCTTTATTGACTATGCCAAAGCCTTTGACTTTGGCACAATAAACTGGAAAATTCTGAGAGACGGGAATACCAGACCACCTGACTTGCCTCTTGGGAAACCTATATGCAGGTCAGCAAGCAACAGTTAGAATTGGACATGGAACATCAGACTGGTTCCAAATAGGAAAAGGAGTGTGTCAAGGCTGTATATTGTCACCCTGCTTATTTAACTTCTATGCAGAGTACATCATGAGACACGCTGGACTGGAAGAAGCACAAGCTGGAATCAAGATTGCTGGGAGATATATCAATAACCTCAGATATGCAGATGACACCATCTTTATGGCAGAAAGTGAAGAGGAACTCAAAAGCCTCTTGATGAAAGTGAAAGTTGAGAGTGAAAAAATTGGCTTAAAGCTCAACATTCAGAAAATGAAGATTATGGCATCTGCCCATCACTTCATGGGAAATAGGTTGGGAAACAGTGGAAACAGTGTCAGACTTTATTTTTGGGCTCCAAAATCACTGCAGATGGTGATTTCAGCCATGAAATTAAAAGACGCTTACTCTTTTGAAGGAAAGTTATGACCAGCCTAGATAGCATATTGAAAAGCAGAGACATTACTTTGCCAACAAAGGTCCATCTAGTCAAGGCTATGATTTTTCCAGTAATCATGTATGGATGTGAGAGCTGGACTGTGTAGAAAGCTGAGCATCGAAGAATTGATGCCTTTGAACTGTGGTGTTGGAGAAGACTCTTGAGAGTCCCTTGGACTGCAAGGAGATCCAACCAGTCCATTCTGAAGGAGATCAGCCCTGGGATTTCTCTGGAGGGAATGATGCTGCAGCTGAAACTCCAGTACTTTGGCCACCTCATGCGAAGAGTTGACTCATTGGAAAAGACTCTGATGCTGGGAGGGATTGGGGGCAGAATGAGATGGCTGGATGGCATCACCAACTTGATGGACACGAATCTGAGTGAACTCTAGGAATTGGTGATGGACAGGGAGGCCTGGCATGCTGCAATTCATGGGGTCGCAAAGAGTCGGACGACTGAGCGACTGAACTGAACTGAACAACACACTATGTATTGGTAGCAAGTTGCGTATAATATGCATTGACAATGCTTAATGACAAAGCATGGAAATAAGGAGGTTATATGCCTAAAATAATAAATGACTCTTTTGGTATCATATGCAATGTTTTATGGGGCTTCCCTGGTAGCTCAAATGGTAAAGAATCTGCCTGCAATTTAGGATACCATGATTCGGTCCCTGAATCAGGAAGATCTCTTGGAGAAAGGAATGGCTGCCCACTTCAATATTCTTGCCTGGAGAATCCCATGGACAGAAGAGCCTGGCAGGCTACATTCCATGGAGTCTCAAAGAGTCACATAAGACTGAACGACTAAACATGCACAATCTCTTATATTTTACTTGTTTCAACAGACAAATTGGTAAAATACAATTTATAGTTCAAATAAATCTTTGATTGTTAAAATATACAACTTTAAAAGGTTGTGAAATATTTGTAAAGGTTAAATGGAAAACAAAGTATTTTGGGCAGTTCAAACGTAAACATCACACCTCCACACACAAAGGACTGCTGCAGAATTTCATGGTGTGGAAGCAGTAGTGTTCCTTCCTGATAGCTAGGATAATCACACATCCCAGGTTACTCAGGATGGCATCTGTTTACACCTGATAGCACTTCTTTTCTTCTCAGAAGTGTCCAGGTTTGGGTGATAAATTATATGGTCACTCTACATATAGTCTAGGACAATGACTTTAAGACTAATGGGGAAATAAAAAATCCTATAGAAAAAAAAATTCACATTAAGAAAACTAACAAATCCCTTGGAAGCAATCCTTGCCAATATCCATTACATTACAGACCTTAATATATTTTAGCACAACAGGAATTCACAAGTGACTAGGTCATAAATTTAATCTAAAATGCTAATTTTAGAGGATTTAGGAATCCCTTGACACTATTTTTATAATTTGGACCTACTTCTGCTAAGATGATTTTAGTTTGTTTCTTAAGGATTAAGATGCTACACTGATCTTCATTTTCCTACTTTCTGGCACTTATTCTTGTAGGAGACAGGAAGAATAAAAGAAAAGCAGGCCCCAGCAAGGGCCGCAAAAAGAAATTTATAATTATTGATAAACTGGATGCTATAAGGCATGAGACTCCTGGAACAAGTACAAAGGGAATAGTTCATAGTCTTGAAAATAAGATATGATCCTGGGGTTGGAAAACCGACTCCAGACTGTTTCCCAACTGGAGTCTCAGAGTTTAATTTTTTACATATCTTGTGGAAAAATCTATAGATAAGAATATTAGTCTTAGTTACTGATTTGTTATTGATTACTGTTTCTTAGTTACTCAATGATTAGTGATCACTTTGTTCTTTGGCCCTGAAGGCCACATGAGTTATAGCTTAACTCCCCACATATTGTTTCCTTTATGGCTGAAAGTATAATAAAGCTGCTTGGATTCAGTTTCAGCACTTTCACTTTGGAGTGGTGTTGGTCCCCTGATCCTCGCTTTTCACTGAATTCTTGTGTCTTGATTCTCATTCTCTCACTGTATCACGCTTTCAGAAACCCTGGTTGTTGAGCTGGTCTCGACAATTCTATGCTTGTATAGCACTTTGTAGTGTACAGAGCATGTTTATACACATTTTACATTTATATTAACATAAGCTTTACTTTTAAGTGCTGTTACTTTTAGTATTTATTGTGCTAGATAAGAAGTATGTGAAGTTTTTCTAGCTTCTAAAGTGAATAAAATGGATATTTGCCATTGTTTAGGAAAATCCATGGATGGAGGAGCCTGGTAGGCTGCAGTCCATGGGGTCACTAAGAGTCAGACAGGACTGAGCAACTTCACTTTCACTTTTCACTTTTATGCATTGGAGAAGGAAATGGCAACCTACTCCAGTATTCTTGCCTGGAGAATCCCAAGGACAGGGGAGCCTGGTGGGCTGCTGTCTATGGGGTTACACTGGGTCGGACACAACTGAAGCGACTTAGCAGCAGCAGCTGCTTTATTGACTATGTAAAAGCCTTTGACTGTGTGGATCACAATAAACTGTGGAAAATTCTGAAAGACATGGGAATACCAGACCACCTGACCTGCCTCTTGAGAAACCTGTATGCAGGTCAGAAGCAACAGTTAGAAATGGACATGGAACAACAGACTGGTTCCAAATAGGAAAAGGAGTACATCAAGGCTGTATATTGTCACCCTGCTTATTTAACTTATATGCAGAGTACATCATGAGAAACGCTGGACTGGAAGAAACACAAGCTGGAATCAAGATCGCCGGGCGAAATATCAATAACCTCAGATATGCAGATGACACCACCCTTATGGCAGAAAGTGAAGAGGAGCTAAAAAGCCTCTTGTTGAAAGTGAAAGAGGAGAGTGAAAAAGTTGGCTTAAAGCTCAACATTCAGAAAACGAAGATCATGGCATCTGGTCCCATCACTTCATGGGAAATAGATGGGGAAACAGTAGAAACAGTTTATGCAGAGTACATCATGAGAAACGCTGGACTGGAAGAAACACAAGCTGGAATCAAGATCGCCGGGCGAAATATCAATAACCTCAGATATGCAGATGACACCACCCTTATGGCAGAAAGTGAAGAGGAGCTAAAAAGCCTCTTGTTGAAAGTGAAAGAGGAGAGTGAAAAAGTTGGCTTAAAGCTCAACATTCAGAAAACGAAGATCATGGCTTCTGGTCCCATTGCTTCATGGGAAATAGATGGGGGAACAGTAGAAACAGTGTCAGACTTTATTTTTGGGGCCTCCAGAATCACTGCAGATGGTGATTGCAGCCATAAATTAAAAGATGCTTACTTCTTGGAAGGAAAGTTATGACCAGTCTAGATAGCATATTGAAAAGCAGAGACATTACTTTGCCAACAAAGGTTCGTCTAGTCAAGGGTATGATTTTTCCAGTGGTCATGTATGGATGCGAGAGTTGGACTATGAAGAAAGCTGAGCGCCAAAGAATTGATGCTTTTGAACTGTGGTGTTGGAGAAGACTCTTGAGAGTCTCTTGGACTGCAAGGAGAGCCAACCAGTCCATCCTGGTCCTGGGTGTTCATTGGAAGGACTGATGTTGAAGCTGAAATGCCAGTACTTCGGCCACCTCATGCAAAGAGTTGACTCATTGCAAAAGACTCTGATGCTGGGAGGGATTGAGGGCAGGAGGGAAAGGGGACGACAGAGGATGAGATGGCTGGATGGCATCACCAATGTGATGGACATGAGTCTGAGTGAACTCCGGGAGTTGGTGATGGACAGGGAGGCCTGGTGTGCTGCAATTCCTGGGGTCGCAAAGAGTCGGTAACGACAGAGAGACTGAACTGAACTGAACAAAATCTCTTCTCAGAGTTGTATAGGAGCCACAGGATCTTAGAGATAAACTCAAAGAAGGTTCTTAGTCCACGTTCATGATGCTGCTGGATCTCCAGATGTCGTCTGGATGGGGCTGATCGTCCACTGTAGGGAGCTTCATCTGTAATGAATGTTTGTTGTTCTGCTTCCTACTTACATGATATAACTTCGTTATGAGTGTCAACTAAAACATGGCATTTGCCATCTGCCTCTTCAAGGGTTAAGCCACAAGCTGCTGTGAACTTCTGACTTTCAACACCCATCAAAGGCCTTCAGGGTGGAGATCAAGTATGAGACACTACATGCTCTGGGAAAAATTGGCAGAACAGGACTTAAGATAGATATATTCAGGAGAAGATTTTTATGAACCCAATTGTTGCATCTCCTCGTATCTCGATAAGCACTAAAATCGCTAACGGAGACATTTGCCCCTTGTGACTAGCAGCAACCTTCATGCGACGGCAGCAAACTTCTGCATAATATCTGCTTGATTGTATGTACCCCTTTTCACCAAAATCACATATACATGATATATCACTGACCTTCTCCCCTGCTTCTTTGGAGCGGGTTCTCAGAGCTATCTGAAATGCTGTCTTCTAGGCTAGGCTATAGTCCTTATTTCGCTCCAAATAAAATTTTACTCACAACTCTCACATTATGTTTTTCTTTTCAGTCAACATTAGCCTATGAGGCTTGACTAGCAGCCTTCTTCTGTGTCAAACTCCTCTGCAGGAGACCCTGCTTGGATCCCCAAGGCTCCAGCACTCAGTGTGTGTGTGTGTGTGTGTGTGTGTTAGTCATTCAGTCGTGTCCGACTCTTTGTGACCTCACGGACAATAGCCCACCAGATTTCCCTGTCCATGGCATTCTCCAGGCAACAGTACTGGAGTGGATTGCCACTCCCTTCTCCAGAGGATCTTCCCGACCCAGGGATCGAAGCCTGGTCTCCTGCATTGCAGGCAGATTCTTTGCCGTTTGAGCTACAGGAAAGTCCTCCAGCACTCAGTGCCCATCTCTAGTCTCCCAGCATACAGATCTCTCCTTGTAGGCGATCTGATGTGGTTGCTTCAGCCCAGTATCCATCTCTGAACAAGAATTTGCCATTCGTATTCACTCCTATGGCATGAAACTGGAAGTTCTAGTTGTCATTATCAAATAGGGAAGAGGTAGGTAGAGGAAGAAGAGGTTTTATAACAGAATAAAGAAGAAATGAAGAACAGGAAGAAACAATGGATGTCTGTGAGGTTTCACCTCTTGATTCTTACAATATTGTGGTTTGTAAAAAATAATATGGCCATTCAGATGACCAAAAGATATTTCTCAGATATATTTGGTCTTTGTTCACATCTGCAGTTCCTGGCTCACAGCTTTGAAGTTTCCTTAGGGCCAAGACCACTGGGAGCATCTTTTGTTATAATATTTGATCTCTCGTCCTCAGATCCCGGAATCATTTCAGAACCATAAAGATGAAATGGGTGTCTTGTATTCATAACAAAGTCCTTTCCATCACAACTTTTATGCTAAGATTACTTTTGCATCCAATTCCAGGGTGGGGATGGTTGCCAGGAGAAGCTATCCTGAATAGAGGGTTGGAACTTTCAGTAGCCCCACAACCCCCGGTTTCTAGGGAACGGAAGGAGGTTCCCAGATGGGGCTAGTGGTAAAGAACCCACTTGCTAATGCAGGAGACTTAAGAGAGTCAGGTTCGATCCCTGGGTCAGGAAGATCTCCTGGAGGAGGGCAGGGCAACCCACTCCAGTATTCTTCCCTGGAAAATCCCATGGACAGAGGAGCCTGGTGGGCTATAGTCCATGGGGTCACAAAGAGTCAGACATGACGGAAGTGACTTAGCATACATGCCAGTGGTCAATGACTTAATTCATCACCCCCGTGTAATGGAGCCTCTATGAAAATCGAAGGACAGGGTTTGGTGAACTTCCAGGTGGGTGAACATAGGGAGGTGACAGGAGGATTGTGCATGCGGAGAGGGTGTGGGAACCCTGAGCCCTTTCCCCCAGCCTTGCCCCTTGCATCTCTTCCATCTAGATTACCCTGAGTATATATCCTTTTATAGTGAACTGGTAATCTCTTAAGTAAAAATGTTTCTCCAAGTTCTGTGAGCCACTCTAGCAAATCAATCTAACCTGAGGAAGGGGTCATTGGAATCTCTGGTGTATAGCTGCTCAGTCCAAAGCATGAGTGACCTGGGACTGGCATGTGAAATCGGGGAGGGGGGCAGTCTTGTGGGCATGCTTAGTTGCTGTAATGTCTGACTCTTTGCAACCCCATGGACTGTAGCCCACCAGGCTCCTCTGTCCATGGGATTTTCCAGGCAATAATACTGGAGTGGGTTGCCATTTTCCTTCTTCAGGGGATCTTCTTGACCCAGGGATCAAACTTGTGTCTCCTGAATTGCAGGCTGACTCTTTACTCACTGAGCCATTGGAGAAGTCATCTGTGGAATTTGATGCTAGACACTATCAGAAGTGAATGGAGTTGCAGGAACCATTTGGTGTCTGAGAATTACTTGATGGTGTGGGAACCATTCCCCAACCTGTACACATACACTGGGATTGAAGGCAGAACCCTTTAACTACCAACATTCATAACACATACTTATATTCACAGTTTCAAATATGCTCCATAAGCATGTATATATGCTCCAAAAATGAGTCCATATAAGGCTATATATATTCCCAGAACTGCATTCACTCTCTCCTAAGAGTCTCATCCAGTTACTGGTCCTGGATTCCTGGGTGATGCATCCTTCTTGGACGTGTGTAGGTATATTTCCTAATCATGTAGCAACGTATTCCTAAATTATACATTTAGTCACCCCAACACAGCCAGGAAGCAGGATAGAGGAGAAAAAGAATGACTATTAAAAATATACTCCTTTTGGAAATAAGAGAATGGAAAATGGCACATGTTGGTCACTACATCTAGCATCTGTGGCCTGTCTCTGGTAGGGCAGTGGGTTCTTGGTTGGGCAGCCTTGCCTCTCTATGGGAAAGTCTTCCCTGACATCCTCTTCCATGGCTACATCTGAGAGCAGTGTTGGGGAGCATTTCTCTGGTGGATACCTGACAATATTAGGGATCCTAAATATTTGTTGAGTGAGTGCCTAAATAAATATCAGCACACGGTAGAACTTGTGAGAGTTATCTCCCTGAATTACTGGCTTGCTAAGTATCACACTTCTGAGTCACAGAAGTACCCCCCAGGGAAAACTACAATATTGCATTTTAAGGCTTTTTTCATTTAATAGATTCTTTAAAAACAAAAATGGGCTCAAAGAACTGTACTTTTTCTATGGATTGTCAAATATTCTTCTGTTTTTTTCAATATATGGAGTAACTCCACAGAATGCTCACTAAGATACTGGGGCTTGCCAGTTAAAACTCACATTCAAATGTTATAAAAAAGAACAGTTTACCGTAATCACAGATACTGTACATAACATAGCAATTTGCTTCTTGAAAGCTAATTACAAAAGTTGTTTTAAATAATCAGGCCCTTATTCAGCACTCAAGGATGAGAACAGCTGTATAAATACCATCCCAGCAACGGCAAGAGAGGAGGATGGGAAAAAATAGGTTAGTTAAGAGTTCAAGCAGAGTTAAAAAAAAAAAACAAAACACGAGTTCCTTTAGATCTGCAAAGTAACTATAAAGAACATTCAAGGATATAATGTTCCAGGTTTTTGATATAATACAAAGACACTTTTGACATGACAATGGATTGTATTAGAATTATAAAGCCGAGTGTCTATTTCACTGTTGTTGTTCAGTTGCTAATCATGTCTGACTCTTTGTGACCCCAAGGACAGCAGCACACCAGACTCCCCTGTCCTTCACTATCTCAGATTCATGTCCCTTGAGTCAGTGATGCCATCCAACCATCTCATCCTCTGCTGCCCCCTTCTCCTTTTGCTTTCTGTCTTTCCCAACATCAGATATCAATTGCATCCAAATTTCCTGGACCTCTTCCATTCTCGCCTTACATTTATGTAGCATGTTGATTCATGTTAATTTTCTCTAGAGAAGGATGGAAAAGATATACCAACACAACATACAAAGGCCAACAATCTCACTCAATGGAATGCCTTGGCACGGGTAATATCATGTCAGTAAACCTGCTCCCTTCTGCATGGCCACGTGTAAGAATAAGGGGGGCTGACCCACAGGAAGTGAGGCTTTGTTCCAGGGGCATGATTGTGCATACCTGAGAAAAGCCAGTTTCTTAACTGAGTAATCAGATGTATTCCCACAGTACAATTTAATCACTCCATCATACCATGAGATAAGGCCCAGTGGCATTGTCCCCAAAAGGAATAACCACAATCTCACAAGTCAGTGGAGTCCTGACAACCCAGAACTTGTGCCTTCAGTGATTAAATGCAACAGCAGGACGACCATTTCATCAGGGCAAGCTCTTCAAGCCACCAGATGGCTAGTCATAGGTTTCAAATATAGGGTAAGAGTCACTTGATTTATAGCCTCTGTGACGAACGATAAAGCCAGTGCCTACATTTAACAATAAGTGCTTCATTGTTCAGGGAAATTTATTTTTTCCAAAAGAGAAAGTTATTTGGGCAACGGAAAAATAAGGTTATTTGCTGAGTTAAAAGAGCCCAGTGGAGTTATAAATATATATGCACACTGCATAGATAATCTCTACTGAGCTTCATTTCTTTAAACTTCTCCATGGTCTCTCTACACTCATAATAAATCCTGGCCAAGCCTAATTAAATTGGGGTTCAGGATCACTAGTGTTTTATCTTCTACGGAACTTTTAACAGCCTCTTCATTATTCACTAGAGTGGGTGGAATACACATATAAATAGCAGAGAATAATGCAATATTTATTATCTTTTCTCTGATACACTACTTTACACAGTTAGCAGCTTTTTAAAACTCAAAACTAGAGTTTTCAGTATTTAGTACCACATTGAGTAAACAGGGTATCATGAGTATTTATGGGTAAATTAATTAAATAAGTATTCTGAAGCATTTGAACATATATTTTAAATAAAACACGGTATTCTGGTCTACAATGTTTTAAAAAGATCTATGGGGTTATATACAGACTTATCACAGCACAAGAATTAAGTATATACTTTTTTAAAGAAAGCAAGGCTTAAACATATCAAATGATTCAAAAGACATTCCGTTCCGTTCAGTCACTCAGTCGTGTCCGACTCTTTGCGACCCCATGAATCGCAGCACGCCAGCCCTCCCTGTCCATCACTAACTCCCGGAGTTCACTCAGACTCACGTCCATTGAATCTGTGATGCCATCCAGCCATCTCATCCTCTGTCGTCCCCTTCTCCTCCTGCCCCCAATCCCTCCCAGCATCAGGGTCTTTTCCAATGAGTCAACTCTTCGCATGAAGTGGCCAAAGTACTGGAGCTTCAGTTTTAGCATCATTCCTTCCAAAGAAATCCCAGGGTTGATCTCCTTCAGAATGGACTGGTTGGATCTCCTTGCAGTCCAAGGGACTCTCAAGAGTCTTCTCCAACACCACAGTTCAAAAGCATCAATTCTTCTGCGCTCAGCCTTCTTCACGGTTCCCCAAAATAAAGTCTGACACTGTTTCCACTGTTTCCCCATCTATTTCCCATGGAGTGATGGGGCCAGATGCCATGATCTTCGTTTTCTGAATGTTGAGCTTTAAGCCAACTTTTCCACTCTCCTCTTTCACTTTCAACAAGAGGCTTTTGATTCCTCTTCACTTTCTGCCATAAGGGTGGTGTCATCTGCATATCTGAGGTTATTGATATTTCTCCCGGCAATCTTGATTCCAGCTTGTGTTTCTTCCAATCCAGCATTTCTCATGATATACTCTGCATATAGGTTAAATAAGCAGGGTGACAATATATAGCCTTGACGTACTCCTTTTCCTATTTGGAACCAGTCTGTTGTTCCATGTCCAGTTCTAACTGTTGCTTCCTGACTTGCATACAGATTTCTCAAGAGGCAGGTCAGCTGGTCTGGTATTCCCATCTCTTTCAGAATTTTCCACAGTTGATTGTGATCCACACAGTCAAAAGCTTTGGCATAGTCAATAAAGCAGAAATAGATGTTTTTCTGGAACTCTCTTGCTTTTTCCATGATCCAGCGGATGTTGGCAATTTGATCTCTGGTTCCTCTGCCTTTTCTAAAACCGGCTTGAACATCAGGGAGTTCACGGTTCATGTATTGCTGAAGTCTGGCTTGGAGAATTAAATCTTTTATTTACTAATTCAGTGCTAAGCACATATGTAACATATGTCTTAAATGTCTGATTCTTTTCAACTTCTCTACAGTATTTGGTAACTACTTCACAGAGGTATATGTTTACCAAGAAATGATCCCATTTGTTTAGAAAAAATTTATGGAAATGACTCTCCCTAATTATATTCCCAGGGGGTGGTAGTTTTTACTTCCCATCTTCCCAGGTGGCGCTAGTGGTAAAGAATCTGCCTGGCAGTGCATGAGACGTAAGAGATGTGGGTTCGACCCCGGGGTCAGAAAGATTCCTTGGAGGAGGGCATGGCAACCCACTTCAGTATTCTTGCTTGGAGAATTCCATTGACAGAGGAGCCTGGCAGGATATGGTTCATGGAGTTACATACAGTTGGACACAACTGAGAGACTGACACACACACAATTATTAAATGTATGATGAAGAAAGTGGGCAACACCACTAGACCATTCAGGTATGACCTAAATCAAATCCCTTAGGATTATACAGTGGAAGTGAGAAATAGATTTAAGGGTCTAGATCTGATAGACAGAGTGCCTGATGAACTATGGAATGAGGTTCGTGACATTGTACAGGAGACAGGGATCAAGACCATCCCCATGGAAAAGAAATGCAAAAAGGCAAAATGGCTGTCTGGGGAGGCCTTACAAATAGCTGTGAAAAGAAGAGAAGCGAAAAGCAAAGGAGAAAAGGAAAGATATAAGCATCTGAATGCAGAGTTCCAAAGAATAGCAAGAAGAGATAAGAAAGCCTTCTTCAGCAATCAATGTAAAGAAATAGAGGAAAAGAACAGAATGGGAAAGACTAGAGATCTCTTCAAGAAAATTAGAGATACCAAGAGAACATTTCATGCAAGGATGGGCTCGATAAAGGACAGAAATGGTCTGGACCTAACAGAAGCAGAAGATATTAAGAAGAGGTGGCAAGAATACACGGAAGAACTGTACAAAAAAGATCTTCATGACCCAGATAATCATGATGATGTGTTGACTAATCTAGAGCCAGACATCTTGGAATGTGAAGTCAAGTGGGCCTTAGAAAGCATCACTACGAACAAAGCTAGTGGAGGTGATGGAATTCCCGTTGAGCTGTTTCAAATCCTGAAAGATGATGCTGTGAAAGTGCTGCACTCAATTTGCCAGCAAATCTGGAAAACTCAGCAGTGGCCACAGGACTGGAAAAGGTCAGTTTTCATCCCAATTCCAAAGAAAGGCAATGCCAAAGAATGCTCCAACTACCGCACAATTGCACTCATCTCACATGCTAGTAAAGTAATGCTCAAAATTCTCCAAGCCAGACTTCAGCAATATGTGAACCGTGAACTCCCTGATGTTCAAGCTGGTTTTAGAAAAGGCAGAGGAACCAGAGATCAAATTGCCAACATCCGCTGGATCATGGAAAAAGCAAGAGAGTTCCAGAAAAACATCTATTTCTGCTTTATTGACTATGCCAAAGCCTTTGACTGTGTGGATCACAGTAAACTGTGGAAAATTCTGAAAGAGATGGGAATACCAGACCACCTGACCTGCCTCTTGAGAAATCTGTATGCAGGTCAGGAAGCAACAGTTAGAACTGGACATGGAACAACAGACTGGTTCCAAATAGGAAAAGGAGTACGTCAAGGCTGTATATTGTCACCCTGCTTATTTAACTTCGATGCAGAGTACATCATGAGAAATGCCGGACTGGAAGAAACACAAGCTGGAATCAAGATTGCCGGGAGAAATATCAATAACCTCAGATATGCAGATGACACCACCCTTATGGCAGAAATTGAAGAGGAACTAAAAAGCCTCTTGATGAAAGTAAAAAAGGGGAGTGAAAAAGTTGGCTTAAAGCTCAACATTTAGAAAACAAAGATCATGGCATCTGGTCCCATCACTTCATGGAAAATAGACGGGGAAACAGTGGAAACAGTGTCAGACTTTATTTTGGGGGGCTCCAAAATCACTGCAGATGGTGACTGCAGCCATGAAATTAAAAGATGCTTACTCCTTAGAAGGAAAGTTATGACCAACCTAGATAGCATATTCAAAAGCAGAGACATTACTTTGCCAACAAAGGTCCATCTAGTTAAGGCTATGGTTTTTCCAGTGGTAGTGTATGGATGTGAGAGTTGGACTGTGTAGAAAGCTGAGCACTGAAGAATTGATGCTTTAGAACTGTGGTGTTGGAGAAGACTCTTGAGAGTCCCTTGGACTGCAAGGAGATCCAACCAGTCCATTCTAAAGGAGATTAGTCCTGCGTGTTCATTGGAAAGACTGATGCTGAAGCTGAAACTCCAATACTTTGGCCACCTCACACAAAGAGTTGACTCATTGGAAAAGACTCTGATGCTGGGAGGGATTGGGGGCAGGAGGAGAAGGGGATGACAGAGGATGAGATGCCTGGATGGCATCACCGACTCGATGGACATGAGTTTGAGTGAACTCCAGGAGCTGGTGATGAACAGGGAGGCCTGATGATGGACAGGGAACCCCTGAGATTCATGGGGTTGCAAAGAGTTGGACACGACTGAGGGACTGAACTGAACTGAAGTTCCATAAAAATGGAAATATGAGTGCAATGAAAATTTACTATAGGAAATTATATACAAAATCTGAGGTCTGAAAAAGGCTTTCCTAAGGGAATAAGATCTTAAGTAAGGCTTAAAGAATGAGGAAGAGTTAGTCAAATAAAATATGGGAAGGAGACAGGAAACAAGGGAACAAATTTGGAGAGAGAGGAGAGATTTTTGAAGGATTCAACTTCATCTATTTTTTCAGTCATTCTTTCTCATTCTGTTATAGCCTCTTAACCATGAATTACCAAAATCTTTTGTCCCATGGTAAAAAAATTCATACTCATGACTGAATCCATACTTCAGTTAACACTTGCAAGATGATGACTCTCAAATATGCAATCTCAGTTTTGATGTACTGTGCTTAGAGCAATGGAAAATACAAAAGATACATAAGTCTATAGTATAGAATTTAAAACTACTTGGCTGGGAAGAAAAACCTCGACAGAGGGCAAAAATCTTAGCTATATTCACAGATAAATAGATTGAGAGAAAGAGCTGGGGGAGAGAGTGGGTTTTAATTGGAAGCCACAAATCCAGCTTAGCTTAAGCAAACCAAATCAAAACAAAAATCCCAGCTCCCTCTCCGCAAACTGAAAACATCAGAAACAAAAAAATACACTCCAAGAACCCTCTAAATGTTAGCTTTTGGCAACGTCCAAAAGGGCAGGAGCAACTTTTCCGAGAGCTCTCAGGAACTGCTAGCACTAGGACCCTGAGGCAATCAGGCCTCTACCTTCTCTGCTGCTTTCTGCCTTTTGGCCTTATGGCACTTTGTAAACCACCTTGCTCCAGTTGTGGGACACATGGAAGTGGAGAGCCCCGAGTCAAATTTCAAGTCTTCAGTTGCAAATGGAGATTTATTTTGACTCTCTGGATGTCAAAATCCAAACCCCCAGAAAAAGCACTCATGGCAAAGCTTAAGCCAAGTGTACAGTTAACTGTGATCAAGGAGGTCTCATGTAAGATAAGAACCAGACAGCTCCTCTGCTACCAATACAGTTGGGTGGAGTCAATGAGCCAACAATACTAGAGGAGTATGCTGAAAAGCAGTATCATAGTGATCCACTGTGATTTCGGAATCTTATTCAAGAATCAATTATGACATGTCTGTAAAAACATATTTTTAAAGACAATGCAATCTTATTACAGGTTATCATCAAACTGAGTTCCTAAAAGCCTGGAGAGAGTGCCTAATGCAGTGCTTTGCACAGAGTAGATGCTCAATAAATGTCTCCTGAAATAAGTTGCTTTATGTAGGCATCTGAATAAGATGCTGGCGAAACTGATCAGACAGACATGGTGAACTCTTGGACCTTAAATTATGAAAAGGATAGGATTACTAAAACTAAATGAATAAAACTGAGAGAAAAAATACTGCATAGTGGAAAAATGTTCAGTTCAGTTCAGTTCAGTTCAGTCACTCAGTCATGTCCGATACTTTGTGACAGTTCAGTCACTCAGTCATGTCCGACTCTTTGTGACCCCATGGACTGCAGCATGCCAGGCCTCCCTGTCCATCACCCACTCCCAGAGTTTACTCAAACTCATGTCCATCAAGTTGGTGATGTCATACATGTTACACTGCCACTCTGCCAAATCATCCCACCCTCTCCATCTCCCACAGAGTCCAAAAGGCTGTTCTATACATCTGTGTCTCTTTTGCTGTCTTGCATACAGGTTTATCATTACCATCTTTCTAAATTCCATATATATGTGTAAGTATACTGTATTGGTGTTTTTCTTTCTGGGTTACTTCACTCTGTATAATTGGCTCCAGCTTCATCCACCTCATTAGAACTGATTCAAATGTATTCTTTTAATGGCTGAGTAATACTCCATTGTGTATATGTACCACAGCTTTCTTATCCATTCATCTGCTGATGGCCATCTAGGTTGCTTCCATGTCCTGGCTATTATAAACAGTGCTGTGATGATGCAGAATGCAGGATGCTTGGGACTGATGCATGGGGATAATCCAGAGAGAGGGTGTGGGGCGGAAGGGGGGAGGTGGGGGGTCAGGATTGGGAGTTCATGTACACTCATGGCTGATTCATGTCAATGTATAGCAAAACGAATACAGTATTGTAAAGCAAAACAAACTAAAAAATAAAAATTAATTAAAAATTAAAAAAAAAGTTGATGATGTCATCCAACCATCTCATCCTCTGTCGTCCCCTTTTCTTCCTGCCTTCAGTTTTTCCTAGCATCATGGTCTTTTCCAACAAGTCAGTTCTTCACATCAGGTGGCCAAAGTATTGGAGTTGCAGCTTCAACATCAATCCTTCCAATGACTATTCAGGACTGATTTCCTTTAGGATGGACTGGTTGGATCTCCTTGCTGTCCAAGGGACTCTCAAGAGTCTTCTCCAACATCACAGTTCAAAAGCATCAATTTTTTGGCATTCAGCTTTCTTTATAGTCCAACTCTCACATCCATACATAACTCCTGGAAAAACCATAGCTTTGACTAGACGGACTTTGTTGACAAAGTAATGTCTCTGCTTTTTAATAAACTGTCTTCAGTTCAGTTCAGTTCAGTCGCTCAGTGGTGTCCAACTCTTTGTGAACCCATGAATCACAGCACGCCAGCCCTCCCTGTCGATCACCAACTCCCGGAGTTCACTCAGACCCACATCCATTGAGTCCGTGATGCCATCCAGCCATCTCATCCTCTGTCATCCCCTTCTCCTCCTGCTTCCAATCTCCTCTAGCATCAGAGTCTTTTCCAGTGAGTCAACTCTTCGCATGAGGTGGCCAAAATACTGGAGTTTCAGCTTCAGCATCATTCCCTCTGAAGAAATTCCATGGCTGATCTCCTTCAGAATGGACGTGGTCATAACTTTTCTTCCAAGGAGCAAGCGTCTTTTAATTTCATGGCTGTAGTCACCATCTGCAGTGATTTTGGAGCCCCCCCCCCCCAAATAAAGTTTGTCACTGTTTCCACTGTTTCCCCATCTATTTTCCATGAAGTAATGGGACCAAATGCTGTGATCTTAGCTTTCTGAATGTTGAGTTCTAAGTCAACTTTTTCACTCTCCTCTTTCACTTTCATCAAAAGGCTCATAAGTTCTTTGCTTTCTGCCATAAGGGTGGTGTCATCTGTATATCTGAGGTTATTGCTATTTCTTCTGGCAGTCGTGATTCCAGCGGTGCTTCCTCCAGCCCGGCATTTCATATGATGTACTCTGCATAGAAGTTAAATAAGCAGGGTGACAATATACAGCCTTGATGTACTCCTTTCCCAATTTGGAACCAGTTTGTTGTTTCATGTAAAGTGCCAACTGTTGCTTCTTGACCTGCATACAGATTTCTCTGGAGGCAGGTCAGGTGGTCTGGTATTCCTGTCTTTCAGAATTTTCCACAGTTTGTTGTGATCCACACAGTCAAAGGTTTTGGCATAGTCAATAAAGCAGAAGTAGATTATTTTCTGGAACTCTTCTGCTTTCTTGATGATCCAACAGATGTTGGCAATTGGATCTCTGGTTCCTCTGCCTTTTCTAAATCCAGCTTGAACATCTGGAAGTTCTCCATGCAGGTACTGTTGAAGCCTGGCTTGGAGAATTTTGAGCATTAGTTTGTTAGAGTGTGAGACCAGTGCAACTGTGTGGTAGTTTGAGCATTCTTTGGCATTGCCTTTCTTTGGGATTGGAATGAAAACCAACCTTTTCCAGTCCTGTGGCCACTGCTGAGTTTTCCAAATTTGCTGGCATATTGAGTGCAGCACTTTCATAGCATCATCTTTCAGGATTTGAAATAGATCAACTGGAATTCCATCACCTCCACTAGCTTTGTTCGTAGTGATGCTTTCTAAGGCCCACTTGACTTCACATTCCAGGATGTCTGGCTCTAGGTGGGTGATCACACCATCATGATTATGTGAGTCATGAAGATTTTTTTGTATATTCCTTCTGTAGTATTCTTGGCACCTCTTCTTAATATCTTCTGCTTCTGTTAGATCCATACCATTTCTGTCCTTTATTGTGCCCATCTTTGTATGAAATGTTCCCTTGGTATCTCTAATTTTCTTGAAGAGATCTCTAGTCTTTCCCATTCTATTGTTTTCCTCTATTTCTTTGCACTGATCACTGAGGAAGCCTTTCTTATCAGAAAGAGGACTAGTTTTAGTATTTGTACCACAGACTTTCTCTTTGGTTGTTGTTTGGCAAATGTGCAATTGTTCTTAGCCTCATATGTGTCATCTTTGAAATTAAGAAAATTATCTATGTCTCTATGCTTATAAAAATTCAAGGGAGAGCTCTTTGTAAGTGGGAAGCAGCTCCATAGATTTGTAAGATATTCATATTAGCATGGCATAGGGAATGAGTAGCAACATGTTGACCCAACCCTTCTCATCAGAAGGTTCCTCTTCAGAGCTAGAAAACAGCCATTGAAACTAATGTTTGCGTTCTTTAAAAATAATGTTTTACGTTAGTTTAGTTTTGGCCGTGCTGGCTCTTCACTTCTGTGTGGGCTTTTCTCAGTGCAGCACGTAGGGCTCCTCTCTAGCTGCAGTGTGCAAGGTTCTCATTGGCGTGGCTTCCCTTGTTGCAGAGCATGGACCCTAGGGAACAAGCTCAGCAGCAGTGGCACACAGTCTCAGTTGCTCTACAGCATATGGGCTTTTGCCAGATCAGGGATTGAACCTGCGTCTCCTCCATTGACAGGCAGATTCTTTAACACTTAGCCATGAGGGAAGCCCTGTTGTTCTTTTAAAATAATTCAAATAGGCTACTAGTTCAGCACAGTCAGTTAAGTCACTCAGTCTTGTCCGACTCTTTGCGACCCCATGGACTGCAGCACGCCAGGCCTCCCTGTCCATCACCAGCTCTCAGAGCTTGCTCAAACTCATGTCCATCGAGTCGGTGATGTCATCCAGCCATCTCATCCTCTGTGGTCCCCTTCTCCTCCTGCCTTCAGTCTTTCCCAGCATCAGGGTCTTTTCCAATGAGTCAGTTCTTCTCACTAGGTGGCCAAAGTATTGGAGTACATAGTTCAGCACAGTTAAAACCAAATCTCAAGCAAAAGAAAACCATTTGGCTCAAAGGATATGGCAATCCCATACTAACTGAGAAGTACTTTCTTTCTTAATATGGAATTAAACTACTGTATTGGTTGGCTTGGGCTATCACAGCAAAACACCAGAGACCAGGTGGCTTACCTAATAGAAATTTAATTTCTTAACATTCTGGATGTGGAAAGTCCAAGAATAAGGTACAGGTTGATATGTTTCTGGTGAGAGCTCCTTTCCTGGCTGGCAGAGGGCAACAAGGCTCAAAGAATGAACTCTATGGTGTCTTTTCCTAGAAGGATATTAATCTCATAAGATTTAGGGTTCCATTCTTACGACTTTGTATAACCTTAACCTTTGTGTACGTTTCTTATTTCAAATACATATTGGAGGTTAGGCTTTAACATATTAATTTTGGGACATAATAATTCAGCTTGCAGCGACTATGTAGTCTGAAAATGATTAATGAGAGTTTTACATAGGTGTGCTTACTTTAAGGACGACTTGATAAAAATTAAAGAATTGGGAGACCTAGAGTTCACATTGGCAAGAATATAGAAAAGAAGCTCAAACCAGAGGATCCCAAACCTGCTTTCCAACAGTGTTTGAGCCCATTCTCACTCCACCTGTATAAAGATAATGGGGGCTTATTGTCCATCTGGCCAAAGCCTTCTGATGAGACCGCAAGCCTGTTGATCTACACTGGGACATGATATTGGGTCAAGGGAAGAATGGTCTGTAAGAAGAGCTTTCCTGCTATAGGATGAGGTAGTGGTTCCCCAAGGGAAAAGAATTGGAAATTCAAATTTAAAAACGTAAGGGGCCACTTGGTAAATGAGACATAATCCTGAGGGTGGTGGAAGATGGACATTTTGGATCAGATCATTTACATTTTAACTAACCTTACTTTAGAGTTGGGGCTGCCCTGGTGGCTCAGACAGTAGAGAATCTGCCTGTATAGCAGGAGACATGGGTTCGATCCCTGGGTTAGAAAGATTCCCTGGAGAAGGGAATGGCTACTCACTCAAGGGTTCTTGCCTGGAGAATTCCATGGACAGAGGAGTCTGGCAGCCTACTGTCCATGGGTTCGCAAAGAGTTGGACATGACTGAGCAACTAACATTTTCACTTTCTTCACTTTACATTTACAAGAAGTCAAGGAACTTTAACCTTTTTTTTGAATGTGTACTTTTTTCTTCCTAACTGTATTCTCTTTTGAGACTGTCTTAACTCTTTAGCAGAGCAATTCATGTATATACTTATGTTTTTCTTTTGAATTTTTTATTTTGTATTGGGATCTAATTTCATGTATATACTTAAAATTAATGTTCCATCAGTAGACAATGTTATGGCCATACTGAAACTAACACAACATTGTAAATCAAATACACACCAATAAAATTTTTTATAAAGTGATAGTTATATTATTATTGGTCATACTAGGTCCAGAGGTTGAATAAGCCTTCATCTAACTTCTAAAAGAAAAGTAAAAATGTGTTCATTATCAGTGTCAGATACTGCATATAAATTATCTTGAATCCTCATGGCAATTCTGAAAAGTAAATATTTCTCATTTTATAGGTGAGTAAACAGAAATTCAAAGAGTCTAAACAACTTCTTAACACTTTACACTTAATTATGCTGGCGTTGGAATTTGAACGCAGGCATTGCCAGCAGCTATACATGGACTTTTCCATGATCTCTGTTAGTGTCTTTAAGGGCTAAAAGCATGTAGTCATAGAGAAGTTGGGAATTTAGTCTCTTGCCCTTAAACATAAGGATTCTTTCATCTTTGAATTTCAAGATTAGATTATTCTAAAACTCAGTAATATCTACCAATTAATTGACTTTTAAATTAGAAAAATGCTCCCCTTTTCCCAGTTTTGATGTCCAAATATCTTGATAGGCTGTGTGCCACACTAGTGGGAGTCATTACAGGAAAAAACTGACAATTCCTTTTGCTCATTTACTACTAATAAAGCGTTTTTATGCCTCATCATAAGCCAGAATTTCATGTGCTATATTTTAAAAATGACAATATTTTAACTGCACTGAGTTGTTTTTCTCCTTTTCAAGCATACCCATTTCTGTAATAGGAATCTAGTTTTTAGCTGTTGCTTCCGAATGAGACTCAGTTGCTTTTAGCACTTCTAATTGCAAGTGAAAGCTAAACCCACTTATTGTTGCATAAACCACCTACCTCTCAACCATATAGCAGATAAGGTGTAATTTGTAATTAACAATATAACTATACTTCTTAAACTATGCTCATGAAGCAACACAGAGAAGCTATTCTTCCCAAAGTAAAGGAAATAAATTCAAAGCAGAAAGGCTAGATATTAACAGAGAGTTCATAGCAGCATATTTACTTTCTTTTTTCATTGCGGTAAAAATACACACAGCACAAAATTTACCATTTTAAAGTACATGTTTAGTGGATGTGAATGTGGACATGGAAGGAAGTAGCAACATACGTGTGTGTGCGCGCATGCCAGTCATGTGAACTCTTTGTGACCCCACAAACTATAGCCCACCAGGCTTCTCTGTCCATGGGATTTCCCAGGCAAGAATTCTGGAGTGGGTTGCCATTTTCTACTCCAGGGGACCTTCCCAACCTAGGGATTGAACCCGTGTCTTCCACATAGCCTGCATTGCAGATGGCTTCTTTACCACGAGGCCACGGGGGAAGCCCAGTAGCATTAAGTAATATGATGAGTAGCATTAAGTAATTCTTAATCTTATGAAACTATAACTACCACCATTTGCAGAAAATTTTTATAACCCCAAACTGACTTTTTACCTATTAACAAATGACTACCTACTCCTCCTTCCTAAGTCCCTGGCCCCTACCATTCTACTTTCTGTCTCTATGAATTTCACTATTTTAGGTACCTCATGTATATTGACTCATGCAAAATTTGTCCTTTTGTGTCT
This sequence comes from Aepyceros melampus, assembly GCA_006408695.1. NCBI lineage: Eukaryota > Metazoa > Chordata > Mammalia > Artiodactyla > Bovidae > Aepyceros > Aepyceros melampus. The sequence continues at coordinate 111,639 of SJXQ01007017.1, read as the reverse complement.
GACACAAAAAAGTAAAATGGTTCTTTAATATGTTTTATGTTCATTACATGTTTGAATTATAATATTTTGGCTACATTGGATTAGATAAAATATATTACTAAAATAATTTTACCTGTTTGCTTTATTTTACTTTTTTAATGTAGTTCCTAGAGAAGTTAAAACTGTGTAGGACTCAAATTAGATTTTTATTGGACAGTGCTGATGCAGAATCAGTTCTTTGGGAAATTGTCCTTAGGTGTGTTTTACTGATTTATCCATTCTATTCAGCTCACAGGAGATCAGTTTATCCAAAGAAATGACTGTCTAATTGCGGAATACAGACAAGGCAAAGATGAGTAATATTTTGAATGTCAGAAACTCCTTCTTTTCAAATTTTACAACAGAAGAGACTGCCTCCTCTTACCTTGAATCACGAGGTTGTCATAATAACACTCCTTGCCTTAAAAGTAAACAACAGTTACAGGAAAGCACAAGCTTTCTTTTCTCATATTTTTCTTCTCTACTTGAATTATCCCTCTTCATTAGGAACTTTCTGTTCACAGGGACTCATTTTATTTGTTAGAAAATGTTTCCTAAGTTCCTGTTAGGGATTTGATTAAAAGGTCTCAAGGTGAAAAGTACACTGCATGGGCATTAACTGACTTCACTGTTTTGGTTGATTAGCCTCTCTGAAAAATACTACCAGTCCTTAAAAGAGCAAAAGGAAACGCTGTGCCCTTTTATTCAAATCAACACCATTGTAAGAGTCAGGAGTCCTGCTGCCTGTCCTCAGCCCACACAAGGCTCTTTCTGCTTCTAGAGCAGAAGTGCCAAGGGTAAACAAGGTCAGGCCTTGAAGCTAAAGCAGTGAAAGAAACGATAAGTCATAATTACTTAGGTAGGCGGAATATTACATATACTTTTTCTACTTCAGCTATTTTAATACATAATCTTATTACACTGAGGTGTTATGCTTTTGCTTCACAAGACATTTTATCTGAATATGTGCCTTCTTTCAGCTTCTCAAGCTTAGCACCAAATAACACATTCTGTTACCAGTGACCATGAATTTTTTTTTAACCTGAAAGATAAACTATTAAAAAAAGATTTTGTACATTTTATTGACACTTTTAACTGAAACATGAAGTTTTTTTCAGGGACAGATGCAGATTTCAGAATCATTGTCCAGAAAACAAGATACTCAAGTGCTTACTTCCCACTTACAATGGTCTGAGTGATGAGATTTCCCTTGTGGACAAATTATGGACATATAGATCTAGATCACTGTCTCTATTTAAAGAAAAGTCTATTTTGAGAAACACATGCAAGGCAAGGAATTGAGGTGAGATTCATGGCAAGGTGGCAAGAAGGAAGGTGAGTGGGAAACAGAGCTGTAATAGGAAATAGGGAGATGGGTAATTGTAGAAGACAACATAGGAGATAACAAGGAAAGAGGAGAAATTGAGCAAGAGCCAGAATCTGGAGAAAAGGAAAGAAAACAGAAAGAAGAATTGAAAATGCAAAGGAAGGACAGAGAAACAAGCAGAGAAAGATATAGGAAGAAGGAAAAGGGAAGGTTTGAAGAAGAGATTGGAGGAGAATCAGGCCTCCTATGGTTTGTGCCTGCTTTCTAAAGCACAGTATTTTATTTGCAAAAAAGACTCACAAATATGAAAAATAACAATAACATATATGCATTTATTATTTCAATGATGTTGCCAAAATAATGTACAGGCACTTTCTAATTATCAAATGGTTAATGGTTGTTCTTTTTTTCAGATATGTGCAATAGCTGTAAGTTGCTTTGCATTACTTACAGTATAAACAATGTCATTTGGGGGTTTTTATTTTGGCATAAGAAGACCCTGAACTCATCTCCTCCCACAGAGACACCGAATCTATATCCACAAATAGAGCAATTTCTCCTGAAGGAGACCTGAGAGCTGATTGAAGAACTTTTGTACAACCAATGATAAAGGACCACACAGAGATGAGTAAGAGAGATAGAGACACATTGACAAGAACCCTGTCCCCAGCAGAGTGACCTGCAGTAAGGAGGGGCCCATGCATAGGCTGACCTACTCTGGGGTCAGCAAAAAAATGGTAGCTTAAAGGACACTTAGAATAAACATGAATGAAATCTATTAACTAACCCTACAGCTGGAATCAAGGTTGACTCGAGAAATATCAACACCCTCAGATATGCAGATGATACCACTTTAAAGGCAGAAAGTGAAGAGGAACTAAAAAGCCTCTTAACGAAGGTGAAAGAGGAGAGTGAAAAAGCTGGCTTAAAATGCAACATTGAAAAACTAAGATCATGGCATCCAGTCCCATCACTTCAAGGCAAATAGATGGGGTAAAAATGGAAACAGTGATAGGTTTATTTTCTTGGGCTCCAAAATCACTGTGGATGGTGACTGCAGCCATGAAATTAAAGGATGCTTGTTCCTTGGAAGGAGAGCTATGACAAACCTAGACAGTGTATTAAAATGCAGAGACATCACTTTGCCAACAAAGGTCCATATAGTCAAAGCTACAGTTTTTCCAGTAGTCATATACAGATGTGAGAGTTGGACCATAAAGAAGGCTGAGTACTGAAGAATTGATGCTTTTGAACTGTGTTGGAGAGGACTCTTCAGAGTCCCTTGAACAGCAAGGAGATCAAACCAGTCAATCCTAAAAGAAATCAACCCTGAATATTCATTGGAAGGACTGATGCTGAAGCTGAAACTTCAATATCTTGACCACCTGATGCAAAGAAGCAACTCATTGAAAAGGCCCTGATGTTGGGAAAGATTGAAGTCAGGAGGAGAAGGGGATGACAGAGGATGAGATGGTTGGATGGTGTCACCGACTTAATGGACAGGAGTTTGAGCAAACTCTGGGAGATAGTGAAGGACAGAGAAGCCTGGAGTGCTGCAGTCCATGGGGTTGCAAAGAGTAGGACACGAATAAGTTACTGAACAACAACAATATTTGATAAGGGAGTAACATCCAAAATATACAAGAAACTCATATAGTTCAATATAAAAAATCAACTAAAAATGGACAAAGGACCACACACATTTAGAACTACTATTATCAAAAAGACAAGAATAGCTAGTTTTGTTGGAGATGCGGAGAAAAGGAAACCCTTGTGCACTGTTGGTGAGCATGTAAATTGGTACAACTTCTATGGAAAATAGTACAGATGTTCCTCAAAATATTAAAAATAGAGCTACCATATATTCCAGTAATTCCACTTCTGGTTATTTATTTGCAGAAAATGAAAACACTAATTAGAAAAGATATATGCACTCCAATGTTCATTACAATTAAAAAAAAATAGTCAAGATATGGAAGCAACCGAAGCAATTGATAAATGTGCGAATAAAGAAAATGTGCCATATATGGGTGAACTTGAGGGCATCATGCTGAGTGAAATAAGTGAAGCAGAGTAAGGCAAATACCATATAATTTCACTTATATATAGGGTCTAAAATGGAGAAGGAAACGGCAACCACTCCAGTGTTCTTGCCTGGAGAATCCCAGGGATGGAGGAGCCTTGGTGGGCTGCCATCTATGGGGTCGCACAGAGTCGGACACGACTGAAGCGACTTAGCAGCAGCAGCAGCAGCATAGGGTCTAAAAACCAAAACAAATGCCAAAACATTAAACAGAAACAGACTCACAGTTATAGAGAACAAACTGTTGGTTGCCAAAGGAAAGAGGGGGGTGGCACGTGGGTGAAATAGGTGGAGACATAGAGATGCAAACTTCCAGTCGTAATATAAATCATGGCAATGTAATTGTAGCATAGGGAGCATATTCAATAATATTGTAATAACTTTGTATGATGACAGATGGCAACTAGACTACTGTGGTTGATCATCTCTTAATGTATAAAAATAACGAATTACTGTGTCGTAAATCTGAAACTAATTTAATATTGTAAGTAAATTATACTTCAGTTAAAATATTCCCCCCTTCTTTTTGATTTAATTGCAAAAGTGCAAGATGTTTCACTTTCTCACCCTCCAAAAGAAAAGAAAAATATTGTGGCTCAAAGTCCAACCTTGATGGCTTTTCTAGTGGTGATTTTTCCTTTTCCTTGGAATTTTTCAAGAGTTCACAGGCCTTTAAAGTGCTCTATCACTTTTCTCACTCGCTGGCAGGGAGGCACTTTGGGTCTTTCGGGCTGTGACTGCCACACTGCTGACGCTGCTTACAGTCCTACTGTGACCTGGAACCGAACTGGTCACCCACCGCCACTCTGTGACTGTTTCTTGGTGCCACTGACGTGCTCCATACCCAGAAGATAAGCGATTTTGTTTGCTAAGCATACACCTAGGGCCTCCAGAAGGCCCCCTAAGCAGCTCCCCTCAATTAGTGGCACCTCACCATCTCCATCTGAGCAGGCTCCAGCCTCTACCCTCTAAATTCCAGAATTCTTCAGATTCCAGGCATCCACCCATGGACAAGCTGCCCATTATCTTTTCATCTTTTTTCCTTCAGTAAAACAAAACAAACCTTAACATTTCATCATACATCTTTCTCCATCGATAGAACTTGATGGCTAATCAGCTGGATTTGATTTCTTAAGAAGCCAGGCTTCAGATTCAGGTAACACAAAAGAGACTGCTTACCTTTTCTCATTGGTCAAGAAGGCTTTGTACTTAAAAAATGCCTGGTAAGTCTCCTGGGAGGGATAAAATAAACTTTCTTGCATCCGAGATGAATCTAAAGTGGTAGAAATATAAAACAAAATAATTATTTAACAGGTTACCTTTTAATAATATTTTTTACTAAATGCATAAAATGTTTTATACAAATTCTATTATTTGTTGTTTTACAACAAATGTTTTATACAAATTCTATTATTCTATTATTTGCTAAAAATCTTGCAAAGGTGTTACATTTTTAAATTTTGGAGGGATGAAAGAACTGAGGTTCAGAGGGATTCAATAGCTTGTTGAAGATCACATCAATAGTAATAGAGTCTGGATTCAAGCTTAGATCTGACCTCAGAGCTTATTATCAGTTGTTCAACATCATACATTAAGAAGTACTTAAATCAGGTAAAATCCAGGTAAACTTTACTCATTTGGAAGCCTAGTCTTCCAAATAATCATGTTTAAACAATAAATTATAGGCATATAAATTAAAGGTCAAATTAAACCTTGATATAAACTTATAAAAGATCAAATCTGTTAATTCATACCAATTAGAAATGGCTGAGAAATTGTTTTGCTTTAATAATGAGCTTTAAATCTACTTGTAGATAAAGTAAGAGAGAAAATCACAAATGGTCAAAAAAGGGCCATAGATTTGGTGAAATAAACATCTAACATAATAAAACAAATGGTACAACAAATGCCTGGAAAAATAAGTAGAATTTGAAATAAGAAATAAAGAAAAAACATAAAAAATAGATTTAATATAATCAAGTCCATCTAAACATATTTGATTTTTGATGTAGTTTGGTAGAAAGGCTAACAGGCACAATAGACATGTTTAACAGGATATGAACTTTAGGAACAGTAAAATAACTATTGTTTTAAAAATTTTTAGTAAAATTATTTTTGTTTCCTATAAGGAAAAATACACTATATTTTTGTTTTCTGAACTCCCAGAAGCTCCACTAGAAGTTATTTTTTAGAATGGTCTGATTTGACAGAAAAGTTGAGATAGAATGAAACTCTTAATCCGCTGCCATAAATCCAGCATCTCACTGTTACACACATTCCCAGCAAATAAAATTTCTCTACCAACCCACTTTCCAACTTTTTCTGCACTCACCATTTTCGAAAACCCCTGAATTAAGTACCTGTGGCACTTTAAGTACCACAAAGTACTACTTTGTGGCACTTAGAACAGGTGTCGATTTATGACATTTGTGTGATTGATAACTTTTTTATCATTATATTCTGAGTCCTAAGGTGGCAAGGATTTTATCTCATTTTGTTCAAAACTGGAGCTCCAACAGTTTCTATAACTAGAGTCTGGCTATAGGAGATGCTCAGTAAAAAAATTTTTATATTGAAAAAATAAATTGCCTCATAATCATGAAAGCTGCATAGTATGGGACTTTAGAGAATTAACTTTTTCACATTCACAAGTAACTTTGGATAAAAGAGTAGGGAATGAAGATGGGTGGAGGTAAAGGGGCATATTTGATGACTACCATTTTGCAACTGAAACCAGCTGATGAAAGGAATTTCCAAAAGGTTTCATGTTAAACTGTTAGGATGTGTAGACATGCAGATTGCATAGTAGTTAAAGGTTAATCCATGTGTCTGATAGAATTTATTTATGTTTTTACCTGCCTTGCCCTTGACTTTTTCTTTGGCTTGAGCTTTTTCTGTGATTGGTCAGATCTGCTTTTTTCCAAGAAGGCATTGAGAGACAGTGACATGTAGCCTTCCATGATCATGTAAATATAGCTCTGGCACCTCTAGGTGACTATAACACCCACCAGGGTGTTAAAATATCCACTAGGATGGCCAAAACAAAACCATCAGATAAAACAGCTCCTGATGAATATGTGGGGGAATCAAAATCTTCATTCAGTGAAGGCAGAAGGTAAAATGGTGCAGCCACTTTGAAAATTCAGTAGCTCCTCAAATGATTAAAGATGATTATCATATGATGCAGCAGTTCCATTCCTAGGTATATAGCCAAGAGACATAAAAACATATGTACACACCGACACACATAGATAAATGTCTATCCTAACCTTGTTCACAGTAGCTGTAAGACTGAAGCAGCCCAAATGACCATCAATGGATTAATGAATAAACAAAATATGGTCCATCCAAACAATACAATTCATATCACATGCTAGTAAAGTAATGCTCAAAATTCTCCAAGCCAGGNTGTGGAATCTAAAAAGAAATTATACAAATGAACTTACAAAACAACAAGAGACTTCCAGGCTTAAGAGAATGAACTTATGATTGTTGGGGTTGGAGAGGGAGGAAAGGGAAGGGATAGTTAGGGAGTTTGGGATGGACATGTACACAATTTTATGTTTAAAATGAATAACCAACAAAGATCTACTCTATAGCACATGGAACTCTGCTCAGTGTTATGTGGCAGGCTGGATAAGAGGGGAGTTTGGGGGAGAATGGATACATGTATATGTATGGCTGAGTTCCTCAGCTGTTCACTTGAAACTATCACAACATTACTTGTTAATAGGATAAACCCCAATACAAAATAAAAATTTAAAGAAAAAAAAAAGAATGCAATCCTCTGCCTAAGGGTCTTCTTTAAACATAGGATCATATTTAATAACTTAGTAGTCTCATTTTAAAATGTACATAGATACAAGCATAAATAACTCAATAATATAGTTTAACTCAATATAGCCAAATATTTTAATTTGAATTTATAATCAAAATATAAATTACTCATCATATATTTTACATTTTTTATGCTAAGTCTTTGAAACCCAGAATATATTTTTTATTTGTAGCATAATTCGATTGGGAGTAGTCAATTTTCAATAGCTACCTCTGGCTAGTGGCTTCTGTATTGGATATTGTGGCCCCAGAGCATAAAAGCAATTTCCTTTTTTTTTCCTGTTTTTGAAAATATGTAGGGAAAATTCACAGGTAATCCTTTGTTCTCTATGGGTAAGGCTCTATTGTCTTCTCAGATTTCTCTGTTTTCTTATTTACCATTTGGGCTACAGCGAACATAATATTTGTTACTGTGATATTTTCATTTCACATTATAAAGTAAACTTACATGAGACTGATTTTCACCATCATTATTTTAAATAATTGATATGTATTGAAGCCTATAACGCTGTTAGTTTTCAACAAAGTAAATTTAAAATAGAATTTCTTTGCTAATTTAGTAAGGTAAAGTGACTTCTCAAGGTTAGTATGACCTGTATATCTTTTATTATCATTTAGGATAAGATCATATCATGTTTTCTTTTTTAAAAAAATGTTATTGAGGTATAGTTGATTTACAGGTTGTGTTTAATTTCTGCTGTACAGCAAAGTGAATCAGTTATACACATATATATTCTTTTTCATAGTCGTTTCATTATGGTTTATCACAGGTATTTCATGTTTTCTTAAAAGCTTTTACAATCTCCTTTTATTCCCCAGTGAATAGAGATGCCATTCTGCTTTAAAAAAAATCAGGTGGAATTTTATTTAAACAACCGAATCGTGTTTATGTTTGAATATATATTTTCTATGTTGTAAACAATATATTTTTTATTAGAGAAAAAGGAAAACTGATTTATATATTTTTCATTAAATCACTGAGTATAAAAGGAAAGGTTTTATAAATTTAGAAAGGAATCCACAAAATTAAGTCTGTTTTTCAGAGCTGTCATTTATACTATGGAAAACAAAAATATGTCAATAGTTCCTAGATTTCCAAATAGTAATCTGAGTCAAGTCAGGAGGTATTAAATTGGTTTTCCATTCAAGAAAGTGAAAAAAATTCATTTGATGGCTTTATCTATACAAACAGAATTATATCAAAATAAATGAAAATCATATAACTTCTTTAAAATCTAATATGGTGTGGAAAAAAAAGTTTTAGAATGCTCTACTTGCAGTGATCTCCAATAATATTTAGACATAGTGGCATAAATAAAAAGTAGGGGTTATAAGAACCAATTTTCATGTGGGTGAATAAGTCAAAACTTCTGCAATTCTTCTCCAATCTTTCCTCAAAGAAATCAGCCAGAACATGATGATGATATTCCAGTTTAGTGTCTGTATTACAGACTATCAAAAATGTTGTAATCCTTTCCTTTTTCTTCTTGCTCCGCCATGTTTCTCTAGTTGTGTTAACTGTGAAATAGGCTGACCCAAAAAGAAAGTTAGAAAAGTGGGATTTCTCAGTCTTAAAAAGATCCCCACTTTCAATTACACAATTATTTTAATATATAGCAAATATATTCATGTCTACGTTTACATATTGACTCAATTTTTACTTTTTATGATATCTTTTTGTATCATTTTCATTAACTCACATGTATTAAAATAACATTTTGGAATGCTGGTTGTGTCTGATCTGGCTAGTCTAATTCTAAATAAAGTCCCAGAATGGTATCGTTTGGCATTTCCCCATGAAAATGACAGTTGCTAAAGATCTAAACTTCAATATTATGTGGGCATTTTAATTATGTCACATTTCAATAATAGTCCATTCTTTGAAGACAGTTTTTGCTAGGCAAAAATTTTGATAAGTATATTATGGGAAATGATCTATGTTTCCAGTTGGTTGCTTGTCCAGCAAACTGGCCAATGACGCTCTTGCATTTTTTCCTTTTTTTTTTTTGCAGTTGTCAGAACCCTTTAATCAATGCACAGTTAAGCTCTCTAGTTTTTAATATTGAAATGATTTCCTTGTTTTCAGTGGTTCATGTCCTCACTGTCAACCATGAAACTTCAACATCTTGTCTGTCTTTAAATCATGCGTAGTGACAGCTCCCAAGCTATATTCTCTGCTGAGACGTTTTTAGTCACATGAACTCTGTTTTCTGTACTGCTGATAATGACAGATGCTTTCTTTTCTTCCAAGGTTACCTGCACTTTAACTTTTTTTCGGAAATTTTTATCAATCAGTTAAGCCAAATTACAAGATAAAAAACCAGTAATCAGTACTGGTGCATATCCATGGGAGGGACCTTGAGATACCAGTGGCTACTCGTGCCAGTTCAGGTCCTGTTTTGCTACCAAATGAGTTTTGGCAGAAAATTTGCAAAAAGTTTTGTGTTTTAGTGGCTTTCAGAATGGTGGATAAGGGATTATGTATCTGTGTATGGAGACTGTTAGCATCGATACATTCTTATTCTAAAGAGAGACTGCAAACTGAGTCATCTTTATTCAGAGCACATCACAAAAATATTTGGTGGGAAAACCTTTGTTCATCAGTAACATTCAAATTTTTGTTTCCTTAAGCTTCATTCAATATACATTTCTCTGGGCTGTCAACTGGTGCATATCCATGGGAGGGACCTTGAGATACCAGTGGCTACTCGTGCCAGTTCAGGTCCTGTTTTGCTACCAAATGAGTTTTGGCAGAAAATTTGCAAAAAGTTTTGTGTTTTAGTGGCTTTCAGAATGGTGGATAAGGGATTATGTATCTGTGTATGGAGACTGTTAGCATCGATACATTCTTATTCTAAAGAGAGACTGCAAACTGAGTCATCTTTATTCAGAGCACATCACAAAAATATTTGGTGGGAAAACCTTTGTTCATCAGTAACATTCAAATTTTTGTTTCCTTAAGCTTCATTCAATATACATTTCTCTGGGCTGTCAGTCTATCTCATAAGTAAAGGATCATATATAATCCCAGCACTCAGGTAGCTCAGGCCCTAGTATGGGAGGAGATAAGAAAAAAGAAAACAAGAAAGAGGACAGACATCCAGTTCTGACCATGGAGCAGTGATGAATATCACACTTGCTCTGCTGCCAGAAACAACTATGACAGTGAAAGTGGCTCAGTGTTTCCGACTCTTTGCAACCCATGAATGTATAGTCTATGGTATTCTCCAGGCCAGAATACTCGAGTGAGTAGCCCTTCCCTTCTCTAGGGGATCTTCCCAACCCAGGGATCGAGCCCAGGTCTCCTGTACTGCAGGCCGATTTTTTACCAGCTGAACCACGAAATCCACCAAGCAACTTTTCTCAAGAATTTTACAACAGATGTTCCGGGTGTGGTTCTTGCAAGAAAGCAAGCACAAACAGTGAGCTCTCTCCCTGCGGCTACTTTCCAAACTGTGACATAGGGAAGTGAAATGCAAGCAAAGAGCAACAGGCTTGCTGAACTGATGACCCTGACTGAAGGCTGGGCTGGGTTTTGTAAGCAGGTACAAGAGGGGCGCTGGGGAGCATCTTTATCTTCCTGTTGGTGGTAAGGAAGGCTGCAATATGAGCTAAGAACATCTTTTCTTTCTTGTTAGATCTTTAGGCTATGTGCCTCTCCTAATATTTATGATGTGTCCTTCACACTAGTCCTCAGTAACTATCTTAAATTCTTTGGGATATTTCAGGATGTTCCTGTGGTCCATAAGGAATTCTCAAGTTCAAGCCCCATTCAGTTAAATTTCCTGTGATTTCTGATTTCATCCCAAGTACCTCTGGATGCATTTCTGGGGGAAATGGGAGGTTTCAGTTTAGAATTACTGATAACACAGTAATTTAGGAATGAGAAAAATCTCATGACGTCAAGACTAATTTTTGAAGGTTTCTGTTGACATGTGCCATTCCAATGAAAGCTTTAAAAACTAGTAAATTAAACTCAAAATTATCCATTACCAAAATAATGAAACATATTTTATCCTATTATTACTTCTTGGCATTGCAGTCTTTCTCAGTATCTCATTCATCCATGCACTATTTTATAGAAATTCAAAAGACCATTTCCCAGATAGTGAATTATACCTCTCAGAAATCAATTACATTTCAAGACAACACTAATACTACACATATTTTTATTAGGAAATAAAACCACAGGATATGGATAGTAATAAAACTGGAATTATTCTGCTGCAAAGTCCATAAAAGTAACCAATAATTTCAAAATCAAACAGAGAAACATATCTAGGGTCTGCTACTGAACAATATTAGCAGTAATATTTTCCCCAAGTTCACATTAATTTCCTCTCTCTGTTTCTGATATATGGCACATATTTGAAAACCCATGTGTCATTTGGTTACTCCCCAGGTCAGGAATGCTGGGAAACTTTCTCACATTATGCTAGAGTTGGTGTCTTAATTCTCCTCTCTCTTAATTGATTAACGAGTGAGGAGTGAAGGAAACAATGTTAGAGAAAGTTTCATTAGGTATAAATTGCAAGACATTTGTTTGAATGAACATAATATCTCAGCTCTGTCTTGATGGGCCTTGCGGGAATGCTTTAAGTATTACTGTAAGTGCCAGACCAAGCTCTGAGCAATTTAATGGTGCCATTTGAGCATGGCCTTGTATCTGGTTTTTGTTTCAAAACATTCTTGGGGAAAACTTCACTGGCTGATAATAGGGAACCAAAGAATTCTTTCAAGTTTATGTGTTGCCATCATTTCTGAAGGGAGTCATTTAAGGTAAAACAACAAAAAGTCTCTTTTTAAAGCTTAAGCCATTCTAATTTACTTCTTCTATAAAAAGAAAACCTACATGTTTCAAAGCAGTGTCTGACCAGCCACGTGACCAGTGATCTGAGTAGATCCACCAAGTGACTCGTGACTTGTGATAATACTTGCAGTGACCCCAGATTTCCTCAATTATTTTTCACTGCACACATTTATGTCACTAGTTAAACAAATATTGATTTTTTAAAAAAAGATTTAAGGTATGTAAAAGAACAATAGAGGATAAAGAATAATATACACTTACTTTTTCCCATCTAACATTGACACACCTTAATATTTTACCTCAAACCTCTTTTAGCATTTTTCTCTTAAATGAAACATAGATTAAGCCACACTATCCACAATTCTGACCTTGGAGTAAATTCTTTGGCGTTTACACTTCCATTCCTTAACAACAAACAGACATGCACATGTTCTGTATCTGTGTTTTGTATATGTGTATGTCTGTATTATATAATTATACTATATATATTTCATATTTGCTTTTTATAATTTGCCATCATGTTAAGCTCAAACCATGTGTGTTTATATAGATAAATATATACACATATATACAATATAGATAGATCATTCTAGTTTATTCTTTTTAATTAATACAAATATTTTATCATAAGGATACTGCAATTTGTTCATTCTTGCTTTTATGTACAATTTGTTTCCCCTCTTTATGTTGGCTATTAAAAACACACTGCAGCAAACTTCCTTGAATGTATCTCCTTATGCACATATGTAAAGTATTTTTGTGGAGGTTGGGGAGGAAGAAGTTATATATCCAGAAATTAAATACCAGGGGTTCCAGCTTATAAGTATTTTCAGTATTATCAGATTCTGCTTAATTCTCATCTGAAGGGACTTTACTTATTTTTACTCTTATCTGCCATGGATGAGAATTTCTTTCCTTCATAGCTTCATCAGCACTTTACACTGACAGATTTGTTTATATTTGACTTGATTGAGGGAAGATGGATTTGCTTGATTATTGCTGTGGTCAAACAAACTCTTTATATTTACTTACCATTAGTATTTCCTCCTCTGCCAATTGTCTTTTGTCTAATTTTCCTCAATTTTACTATTAATGTATTTTTTGTTATTGATATCCAAGAATATCTTATACATTCTAGATAATTTTTTCTGGTCTTTCCCTGATCTTAATAGTGTTTATAGTTTCTTTGTTGCTGTTTAGTTGCTAAGCCATGTCCAATCTTTCATGACCCCATGGACTGTAGCCTCACAGGCTTTTCTGTCTGTGGGATTTCCCAGGCAAAGATAATGGAGTGGGCTGCCATTTGCTTCTCCAGGCATCTTTCCAACCCACGGATCAAACTCACATCTCCTGCACTGGCAGGCAAATTCTTTACCACTGAGTCACCAGGGAAGCCCACGGTTTCTTTAGCCCCACAAAAGTTTTGAATTGCAACATAGTCAAACTCATCTAGCTCTGTTTACGTCTTTTAATTATTGTGACTTAACAACATCTTCTCCTCTCTAACACATGGTCACTCTCTCTTTGTTTTCATTTCTAAAGACCATCTTGAGTTTGCATGACTGGGACAAAGACGAGAACAGAACGGGAAGAGCAGAGAGCTGGCCTGGGGTGGGGGAGGAGCTGGGCATACATTTTTACTTTTTCCCATGTGAATTTTAGCAGCAACTTTTGGTTGGAATTAAGTTGAATTTATAGTTATTTGGAAGATAATAAATTTAATATCTTCTCAGGTTAACTTGGTGTTCATCTTCATGTATTCATAATTCATTTGCATAATTTAGTAAATTTAAATAATTCTCTCCACCAAACTCAGAGCCTCCTGCACATTCCCAGGAGCAGCTCACAACCAGGCCTCAGGGAGACTTGTGTGTGTGCACAGCACATAGGATTCAGCTACGAACAAAATGGAACCCTCTAGAGATGTCTAGGGCTAGTCCTACCCCCGGTCCCTGCCAATAAAGACCAGTTCCCTCAAAGCCCAGCCTCCAATCAGTTTCCTCATCCCAACACGGCAGCATTCCCAGTGGGTCTCATTTCTGGTTGTCACAGCTTGGAGAGCAGAGCTCGTTTTGGTTTTTCTTGCTCTCAGGGACCACATCCTGCATGTCTGTTGTCCAAGTCTTGGAAACAGTGGCTTTGTCTCGTGTTTGTTGAGTGTGATATCTTCTCAGCAGTGATAGACAAGACCAACAGCCATCACCATTCCATTAATATCTGTATATCTCTTATTCTTATTTCCTTTCTTCATGTCTTACTGTATTGACTACTATTTACTGAAGGAAAGAAACTGGATGCCAGAATGACCTCATGGAGAAGAGTCTACCCCACTCCCCAACCCTAGACCAGCTGGGATGATATATGGAAGATAAATAAGCTTCTATCTTATTTAGGTCATTGTATTTTGGAGCCTCTTAAATTAGAAGCTTTGGAGAAGGCAATGGTAACCCACTCCAGTACTCTTGCCTGGAAAATCCCATGGTGGAGGAGCCTGGTAGGCTGCAGTCCATGGGGTCGCTAAGTGTGGGACATGACTGAGTGACTTCACTTTCACTTTTATGCATTGGAGAAGGAAATGGCAACCCACTCCAGTGTTCTTGCCTGGAGAATCCCAGGGACAGAGGAGCCTGGTAGGAGGCTGTCTATGGGGTTGCACAGAGTCAGACACAACTGAAATAACTTAGCAGCAGTAGCAGCAGCATATTAGAGGCTTAACCTTCTTCTTAGATTTGTGCCAAATCACAGAACAGTAATTTGAGCTAGGAAGTAAGTTTATTCATTTTAATGGAGAAACAGAAGTGTGAAGCAGACCCAGATTCTCATGATAAAGATCAGCATGTTACCAAAGAGAAACTCATTCACTTTCTACATTGTAGTAATGAGCTTTTGATTCTTTTGATTATAAACATGACAGGACATAAAATTAAAGAATTAAGGAATATTGAGGCTTGAAAGGATTTTAGAGATGGAAAGAGAAAGTGGAAGCCCAGATAATTTAAGTAATCTCTCCAGAGTCACATTATTACTTAGACAAAAGATCTGTGGCTAGAATTGAGTAGTAGTATTTCCACTCTCTATTTTTTTTTAAAGCAAATCTTTTTCTACTAACTTCCATTGTAATAATTCTAGGATGCTAAATTTTCTATATTTTTAGTGAAAGATTTCTTTATGTTGCAAACTGCTTCATTCTTTAAATGTATTATGTTTTGAAGATTTCTCAAGACGTGACATCAGGGTTTTTGCTGAATGATAGTGATATATTGAGTTAGGTCAATTTAAATAATAGATTGCTAGAGGAGGCAGAGTCTAAGATCTCCAAATGGTGATTTGAAAATCAATTCCTAATCAGAATCACTTGTTTTGAAGACAAATGATAATGTTACTTTGTACTATGTGCCATTTATAAATATAGATAGTGATATATTGAAGTTCAATATTTTGAGGGATGGCAATTTCACTAGAACAATGTAGGATTCTCTTTCATAGCAGGAATGGGAAAGATTCTGCTTAGTGAAAGTTATGTCAGCATACAAAAGTTGTCACTAAAATAAGACTATTATAATTAGCCTGCTTTCAAAATTGAAGTGGACATAGTCATATAAAGTGTTAAAATTTTTCTTTTTTTTCCTTTAGTTTAGTTATTTGGATCTCATAACTATAAAAATGTATTTTTGAAAACTTTTTCTATCAAAGGAAAGTTAACTTACAGCGTGTTAATTTCAGGTGTACAGCAAAGTGACTTGTTTATGTATATACATATTCTTTTTCAGATTATTTTCCATTATAGATTATTATAGGATATTCTATATAGTGCTTTGTGCTATACAATAGATCCTTGTTGTTTATTTCATTTATGGTAGTATGTGAATGCTAATTCCAAAGTTCTTATATATTATTTATTATCTCTAATGAGAATTTTATTGGCGTGAAATATTAATACTATAATTATGAACATGTAAAATCTTTAAATTTTAAAACCTCCTAACATTATCAAGTATATCTATGTATAAAGCACACATACATTTTGCTTTATTTAAAACATAAAAGAGAATTTCAAATCACACTAAACATAATAAATATATAACTTGCTTTATTAAAAATCTATACTGCAGCCATGAAATTAAAAGACGCTTACTCCTTGGAAGAAAAGTTATGACCAACCTAGATAGCATATTCAAAAGCAGAGACATTACTTTGCTGACTAAGGTCCATCTAGTCAAGGCTATGGTTTTTCCAGTAGTCGTGTATGGATGTGAGAGTTGGACTATGAGGAAGGCTGAGCGCTGAAGAATTGATGCTTTTGAACTGTGGTGTTGGAGAAGACTCTTGAGAGTCCCTTGGACTGCAAGGAGATCCAACCAGTGCATTCTGAAGGAGATCAGCCCTGGGATTTCTTTGGAAGGAATAATGATGCTAAAGCTGAAACTCCGGTACTTTGGCCACCTCATGCGAAGAGTTGACTCATTGGAAAATACTTTGATGCTGGGAGGGATTGGGGACAGGAGGAGAAGGGGACGACAGAGGATAGATGGCTGGATGGCATCACTGACTCGATGGACGTGAGTCTGAGTGAACTCCGGGAGTTGGTGGTGGACAGGGAGGCCTGGTGTGCTGCGATTCATGGGGTCACAAAGAGTCAGACACGACTGAGCGACTGAACTGAATTGTTTCACTCTCAGCCTTAAAAGTTTCTCCTCTGACTCAGACAATTGTCCGGATGTGGGGATCGGACCCCTGCTTCAGTTCTGCCACCCTCTGAGGGCAGGCCCAGTCCTACTAACACTCCCATTTCCTCCCCACCCTCTTACTTCCTTCATCCTACCGAGTTTTGCATGGTTCTGTATATTCTTTTCCACTGGTCAGATACTCCTGTCCACTCTCAGCTGGTGTTCTGCAAGCACTTCTGTGTCTGAAGGTGTATCCCTATCCCTGATGTATCCATGGAGAGAGATGTAGTCCATGTCCACCTACTCCTCTACCATCTTGTCCCTCGAGAATTAGATATTTTCTTTCCCTCAATCTGTGCAGCAGAATGATGCTGATGCAAAAATAGGATGTATTCACAGGTAGCTCAGCTGTATACCAGGTTACAAAACTCTGGAGTAGCTGAACTGAGAAGTGAATGCTGTCCTCTGTCCAGGCTTTTTTTCACTACAACTATAGCTGTTCTGGTTAGCAGAAGAGGGGAAGAGCCCTGAGTTTTGACATAACAACCACAGACTAAAGTCCCAAGTTTTGGAATGGCAGCATCTAAGACAGAGGAGCTTATGTGCTGGAGCAGAGTTGGATTGGATTCTAAGCCATAAGCATATTCTATTTGTTGGGAGAAGGTAACCATTCCCTAAGTGAGTGCCCGGAGAAGGCGATGGCACCCCACTCCAGTACTCTTGCCTGGAAAATCCCATGGACAGAGAAGCCTTGGTAGGCTTCGGTCCATGGGGTCGCTAAGAGTTGGATACAACTGAGCAACTTCACTTTCACTCTTCACTTTCATGCATTGGAGAAGGAAATGGCAACCCACTCCAGTGTTCTTGCCTGGAGAATCCCAGGACGGGGGAGCCTGGTGGGCTTCCGTCTATGGGGTCACACAGAGTTGGACACAACTGAAGTGACTTAGCAGCAGCAGCAGGCGAGTGCCTTACAAGGACTTTCTTTTTCCTGTGTGATATTTTATTAGGATGGACAGTAAGGGAAAAATTACACCACTGGATCCTATCTTTTAATGCTTCATTTCTAATATTTTCCCCTAAATCTTACAGGATTGTGAAGATTTATTTTGATTTTTATCAAGGTTTTGATTAAACAAACAAACTCTTGGGATAGTTCAATGGTTTACCTAATTATGTTTTAACTATACAGCCTGGTCTTCAAGATTTCCCAAAGTTTGGGTCAAGCCTAACTTTCAGGTTGTATGTTTTATTGTTACAATTTCCCTACATTAAACTCTCATTTGGAAAAGACCCTGAAGCTGGGAAAGATGGAGGGCAAGAGGAGAAGCAGGTGACAGAGGATGAGATGGTTGGATTACATCACTGACTCACTGGACATGAGTTTGCACAAACTCATGAAAATAATGAAGGACAGGGTAGCCTGGTGGGCTGCAGTTCATGGGGTTGCAGAGTCGGACACGACTTAGTGACTGAACAACAACAGCAGCAGCAGCATTAAACCCTAAGGTCAAGCCCCAAACATCACCTTTCGAATTTTTGATCACTGTATTCTTATATATTGCCTATTATATCAGTTTTCTCAGGCTCTACCCACTAGCTAGAATGTGTGTCTCCATGACCCATGATCTTTACCCATTAAAAATTTAACTTATCCTTTGAGGCCCAGATCAAAAACCATTTTCTGCACAGTCTCTGCTCCCCTTTGCCAGCAGTGACTGCTCTGAAGCAAAAGCTTTAATTGAATTTTCCAGTGTAGATACACTTTACACAGTATATTTGTATGGGCTTGTCTGTCCCACCTCACCTCCAATTGGCTGCAGTGTATGGTGTCAGCTTACTGTTTGTAAAGAGGATATGAGAACCTGCTGTATACACTCCTGTGATCTTAAGAAGAGTGGATTCCTATTAAATCAGTATTATACCATCATGGATGGATTTTCACTGAGAAAGAAGTTCTTAGTGCTAACTATAATTAAATCACTTAATCACTTTTCTTCATAGCAAGGATAAGCAATTTCAAAAATTTCCATTTTATTTTTATTTTAATGAAATTGTTTAAGTTGAAAACAATTGTTTGCATAAATGTTACAATAAAGATTAAGCTCATCCATTTGTCTTAGAGATTAAAATTTCTACTACTATCAGTTTTCTTTTGTGTCTACAATTTTCTGTGTAAACATCCAATTTTCCTAAGAGAAATTTTGCAGATCTATTTTTAAAGAAATTTTTAATATTTTTAATACTTTAGAATCATTAACAAATATTAAATGCATATTTTAACATTTAAAGTAAAAAGTAATAATTTAAAGTGAAAAGTTCTTGTGCTTATTCCTATCAGAAAGATTCACTATAAATTACATAAGAGATGAAGAACTATAATTTAATCCCTGACATAAAGAACAAAGAGAAGTAGCAGGTCACAGTTGTAGAATATGAGGCACTATTCTGACTAATTTTGGTGTTAGAGTAGACCTAAAACCATAACTCCAAAAGAAGACATAGTGGGTAACATCCTTGACGTTGATTTTGGCCATGAAGTTTTTGACACCAAAAGCAAAGGCAATGAAAATAAAAATAAAGTAGTAGGATTGCATCAAAGTACAAAATTTTCTGTGCAGCATAGGACACCATTAATGAAAAGAAAAGGTAACCATTGGAATGGGAGAAAATATTTGCAAATCATATATCTGATAAGAAAATAATATCCAAAATATATGAAGGACCCATACAATTTAATAGCAAAAAACCCAATCTAATGAAAAAATGGGCAGAGGAACGAAGTGGACATTTTTCCACAGAAGACATACAAATGACTGATAGGTATCTAAAAAGATGCTCAACATTACTAGTCTTTCAGTTCAGTTCAGTTCAGTCGCTCAGTCGTGTCCAACTCTTTGCCACCCCATGAATTGCAGCACGCCAGGCCTCCCTGTCCATCACCAGCTCCGGAGTTCACTCAGACTCACGTCCATTGAGTCCATGATCCCATCCAGCCATCTCATCCTCTGTCATCCCCTTCTCCTCCTGCCCCCAATCCCTCCCAGCATCAGAGTCTTTTCCAATGAGTCAACTCTTCGCATGAGGTGGCCAAAGTACTGGAGTTTCAGCTTTAGCATTATTCCTTCCAAAGAACACCCAGGACTGATCTCCTTTAGAATGGACTGGTTCCTTGCAGTCCAAGGGACTCTCAAGAGTCTTCTCCAACACCATAGTTCAAAAGCATCAATTCTTCTGCGCTCAGCTTTCTTCACAGTCCAACTCTCACATCCATACATGACCACAGGAAAAACCATAGCCTTGACTAGACGGACCTTTGTTGGCAAAGTAATGTCTCTGCTTTTGAATATACTATCTAGGTTGGTCTGCTTCCCTGGTGGCTCAGAGGTTAAAGCATCTGCCTCCAATGCCGGAGACCCGGGTTCAATCCCTGGGTTGGGAAGATCCTCTGGAGAAGGAAATGGCAATCCACTCCAGTATTCTTGCCTGGAGAATCCCATGGACTGAGAAGCCTAGTAGGTTACAGTCCATGGGGTCGCAAAGAGTCGGACACGACTGAGCGACTTCACCTCATCTAGGTTGGTCATAACTTTCCTTCCAAGGAGTAAGCATCCATTAATTTCATGGATGCAGTGATTTTGGAGCCCCCCAAAATAAAGTCTGACACTGTTTCCTCATCTATTTCCCATGAAGTGATGGGACCAGATGCCATGATCTTCGTTTTCGGAATGTTGAGCTTTAAGCCAACTTTTTCACTCTCCTCTTTCACTTTTATCAAGAGGCTTTTTAGTTCCTCTTCACTTTCTGCCATAAGGATGGTGTCATCTGCATATCTGATGTTATTGATATTTCTCCCGGCAATCTTGATTCCAGCTTGTGCTTCATCCAGCCTGGAATTTCTCATGATGTACTCTGCATATAAGTTAAATAAGCAGGGTGACAATATA
>SJXQ01007017.1:0-90755 GCA_006408695.1 Aepyceros melampus | reverse complement strand
AGCCTTGACGTACTCCTTTTCCTATTTGGAACCAGTCTGTTGTTCCATGTCCAGTTCTAACTGTTGCTTCCTGACCTGCATATAGGTTTCTCAAGAGGCAGGTCAGGTGGTCTGGTATTCCCATCTCTTTCAGAATTTTCCACAGTTTATTGTGATCCACACAGTCAAAGGCTTTAGGGAAATGCAAATAAAAATCACGTGAGATAGTACCTCACACCTATTAGAATGTATGTGCTCAGTTGCTCAGTCATGCCCATCTCTTTGTGACCCCATGAACTGTAGCTCACCAGGCTCATCTGTCCATGGAATTTTCCAGACAAGAATACTGGAGTGGATTGTCATTTACTCCAGGGGATCTTCCTGACTTGGGGATGGAATCCAAGTCTCTTGTGTCTCCTGCATTGGCAGGCAGATTCTAGTGCCACGTGAGAAGCCCACCTATTAGAATGGTTACTATGAAAAGATAAGAAATAATGTGCTGGCAAGGATGAATAGAAAAAGCAAACTTTGTATACTATTGGTAAGAATGGAAATTGGTACAGACACTGTGGAAAACAGTATAGAGGTCTCTCAAAAAACAAAAAATAGAACCACCCCATGATCCAGCAATCCCACCTATGGACACTCACCAGAGGAAAAACAAAATCACTGTCTCAAAAAGACATCTGCACCTCCTGTTCACAGCAGCATGATTTATAATCCAAGGTCATAGAAACACTAAGAAGTGTCTACCCATCGAAAACAGATTTGTGGTTGCCAAGGGGGTTGTGGGGTGGGGGAGGATTGGATTGGGATTTTGAGATTAGCAAATGCAAACTATTATACATAGAATGGATAAACGACAAGGCCCTATTGTATAACTCAGTTCAGTTCAGTCGCGCAGTCGTGTCCGACTCTTTGCGACCCCATGAATCGCAGCACGCCAGGCCTCCCTGTCCATCACCAACTCCCGGAGTTCACTCAGACTCACGTCCATTGAGTCTGTGATGCCATCCAGCCATCTCATCCTCGGTCGTCCCTTTCTCCTCCTGCCCCCAATCCCTCCCAGCATCAGGGTCTTTTCCAATGAGTCAACTCTTCGCATAAGGTGCCCAAAGTATAACACAGGGAACTATATTCAACATTCTGTAATAAACCATAATGAAAAATAATAAAAAGTTAAGTGTCTGTCATTGGGTGAATGGATAAAGAAAATATGACATACATATATGTGATTATGTACGTGTAATGGAATATCACTCAGCTGCATAAAGGATGGAAATTCTGTCATTTGCATCAACACTGATGGACCTTGAGCAGATTATGATAAAGATGGTAAGTGAAGTAAGTCAGACAGAGAAAGACAAATACCGTATGATCTCACTCATATGTGAGATCTAAAAAAACCTAACTCAGCGAACAGACTGCTGGTTGCCAGTGGCAGGGGGTGGGGAAGTGTGTGAGGGAGGGGCAAAATGGATGAACTGAGTCAAAAGGTACAAACTTTTGTTATAAAATAAACAATTCATGGGATATTATGTACAGCATGGTGACAATAGTTAATAATCCTGCATTGTATATTTGAAAGTTGATGTCTTAAAAGTTCCCATCATAAGGAAAAAAAACTTTACCTATTTGTGATGATAGATGTTAAATAATTTTTTGTGATCATTTACAATATATGCATAAATAGCAAATCATTATGCTGTATACCTAAAACTACTACAATGTCATATATTAATTATGCTTCAATTAAAAAATATTCTGCTTTGCTGAATAAGTGTACAAGTAATTTAATGAATATTATACAGTAATTATCAACCACGGAAAAGACTGTGCTATAATAATGCTTCCTTCAGTTACTGAGTACATCCTGATTTACATGGTCAACCATTCATCTCAGGCTTCACTTGTTTCTCTCTCAGCCTGGACTCTTCTGCCCCATACTACCACCACTGGCACACCTTAACTCTTAACTTTCTTAACTCTTAACTCTTAGCTTTCTCTTAACTCTCTTAATTCTCCCATTTGCCTTGTCAGTTTTTAGCCTTACTCCTATTTTATGTTGCTTATTTAATTTTATTTTATTTACTTTCCTCTTTTGATCCTATTCTTCACTCTCCCTGATAGCTCAGTTGGTAAAGAATCTGCCTGCAATGCAGGAGACCGTGGTTCAATCCCTGAGTTGGGAAGATCCTCTGGACAAGGGATAGGCTACTCACGTTGGTATTCTTGGGCTTCCCTTGTGGCTCAGCTGGTGAAGAATCCACCCACAATATGGGAGACCTTGGTTCGATTCCTAGGTTGGGAAGATCCTCTGGAGAAGAGAAAGGCTACCCACTCCAGTGTTTTGGCTTGGAGAATTCCATGGACTGTATAGTCCACGGAATCGCAAAGAAACAGACACGACTGAGCGACTTTCACTTTCACTTCACTTTCACCCTCACCTGTTCCACCCCCAAATAGTTATATTTAATATACTTTTTCTTTTGGTACATGTTCTTGGAAATGTAGGTATCCTTGTTGCATTTTTACTTTAACGTTGGGGTATATGTGTCTTTAAATGACAATAATGCATTCAGCTCAAAGTAACTTCCTATTTTTTATTGATAGAGGGTACAAAGATCCTATAGTGATTAAAAACATGAATTTAAGGTAGATAGCTTCATTCTAATTGTTTTGTTTTCCACTTATTAGTATTTTATCTTAGACAAGTCACTTAATCTCCCTGTGCTTCAGTGTCCTCATACATAGCCTCATATAGGGTTTTTGCATGAAATAAATAGGCTAATACATGTGAAACTGAAAGTGAAAGTGTTAGTCACTCAATCATGTCTGACTCTTTGTGACCCCATGGTCTGCAGCCCGCCAGGCTCCTCTGTTCATGGAATTCTCCAGGCGAGAGTGTGGGAGTAGGTTGCCATTTCCTTCTCAGGGGATTTTCCTGACCCAGGGAACGAACCCGGGTCTCCTGCATGGCAGACAGGTTCTCTGTCTGAGCCACCAGGAGAGCCCAATAAATGTAAAGTGTGTGAAATAAATAGTATCTGACATGCAATGTGTTACCTACATGTTAGCTATTGCATTATTCTATTTGCATTTTCTCTCAGTTCTTTCTTTTTGGGCTTAAACCATGTACTTTCACACATATCCTTGCTCTGATAGCTGCCCAGTGTTTCATGGTATGTGTCTACTGTACTTTATGTGTGTGTTTTATACAATAACCTAACAATGAATGTCTATACTGCTTTCAGATTTGTGCTATTACAAACTGAGTTGTAATAAACATTTTCTTTTATAAGACTGTGTAGGAATTTTTCTCATATTAAGGGATCATAAGATATACCCACACTTTATTTCACTAAGCACTGCCAGATGTTTGTAGAATGACTTTACCAATTTACACTCCCATAACTGTATATTGCAGTTACTCCGCGTGTGGTTAATTTTCACTGGCTTCTATTCCCAAGTCCAATACAGGACCTCTGTGTAAATAAAGTCACCCCTTTGGCCCTGAGTTAGTTCTCAGGGTCCCCAAACATATTGCATATGCACTCATGATACAAGTTTGTGCTACCACTTTGCAATATAGTTGTTTTCCTCATTCTTTCTCTAGCTCATTCAGTGCCATTTCCAGCACACACAACTGCCTGAGAGGGCCTTACAGCTGCATGGTTCTATTGCCAGTTACAAGAAATCTTTCCTCTATTCACTAGGCACTCTGAATGCTTCCAGAGATGGCGGCATTGGCTCCCGGCTCTGATTCTGTTTTCCTCTGCTGGCTGAGGGCCATCACCCTCCTCCATCCTCCACTACCTCTGCTGCCCTGTGATTCCAACATCTCTGCTCCTCATATTCTACAGGCTCCAGTGCTACCGTGTGTTCTCTGGATCCCTTAAAGCTCTAGAGCCATGGAATTTTTCATACCATAGCTGCAAGACTGCGTGGCTCTCCTTCTCTATTTCCTTCTATTTAGGCTGCCATAATGGTATGTTTGGAGAAGGCAATGGCACCCCACTTCAATACTCTTGCCTGGAAAATCCCACGGATGGAGGAGCCTGGTGGGCTGCCGTCTATGGGGTCACAAAGAGTTGGACACGACTGAAGCGACTTAGCAGCAGCAGCAGCAGCAATGATACATTTGTGTGTGTGATGTGTTGTATGGAAAAGTTCACTTAGCATCACTGTTATTTTTTAAATTTTTTATTGGAGTATAGTTTCCTCACAACGCAGTGTTACTTTCTGCTGTGCAGCAAAGTGAATCAGCTATCCATGTACACAGATCCCCTGTTTGGGGATTTCCTTCCCATTTAGGTCACTACGGACCACTGAGTCGAGTTCCCTGTGCTGTACAATCGGTCCTCAACAGTCGGTTACCTATGGATAATATCAGTAGTGTATATATGTCAATCTCAGTCTCCCAGTTCACTCCCCTACATCCCATTTGGTTTCCTTATGTTTGTTCCACACATCTGTGTCTCCAACCTCTAAGACTCAGTTGGATTTCTGTTGTAGTATATGGACCAGTGAGGGAGTGTGAGATTATTTTAAGCAGCACAAAGAGAAAAAAAAGCAAGTTGTTTAAGTAGTCTCAAGGTGAATGCTAAGAAAAATACTGAGCAGACAATAATTCAGGTAATGATTCACAGGTATAGAGAACAAACCAGTGGTTACCAGTGGGGAGAGGCAAAGAGGGAGGGGCAACGTAGGGCAAGTGGCCTATGAGTTACACACTGTTAGGATAAAATCAGCTGCAAGGGTATATTTAAAACACGGTGAATGTTTTAAATGGTGAATATATAAAAATATATTTATATATTTTAAAACATGGTGAATATATATAAAGTATGTTTATATATTTAAATATAAAGTGTTGGTGAAGTTGTGAATCACTGTCTACTACATCCGTAACATATGATATCATACAGCAACTATACTTCAATTAAAGATAATAAAATTTAAAAAAATGAAAAGTGAAAAAAATGGTAACAACGGTGTGCAGAGTAACTGAAATTAGAAACACTGTGTTTGGGTAAGTTCTCTTCAGAATTTCCTCAGTCCCTAATGTAAATGTTCCTGTGAAAGACACGGCTCCACAGTCTACTAAAAATGCTCCAAAAGTCTAAAGTTCTTTGTGTGCGTGCTGCGTGCTAAGTCACTTCAGTCATGTCTGACTCTTTGCAGCCCCGTGGACTGGAGCCCGCCTGGCTCCTCTGTCCGTGGGATTCTCCAGGCAAGAATACGGGAGTGGGTTGCCATGCCCTCTTCCAAGGGATCAAACCCTCGTCTCTCATTGTCTCCTGCAGGTGGGTTCTTTAACACCAGCACTGCCTGGGAAACCTAAAGCTCTTCGGTGGGATGCACTTAGGCTTAACTGGACCCCTATCCCTGACACTGCCTGACATCATCTTTTGGGATTCTTTCGTGGCTTCATTTCTGGGGACACACTATTGTCTTTCTTTTCTCCTTCATTGCATTTTCTCCTCTATCTTAAATTCTTGGAGTTTAATTCATTTCAGTGCAATTCAATCCATTTAGGGAGAAGACAACAGATACATTTAGACAAGCTAATTTTTAAACGCTTTTTATTTTGAAATCATTTAGGTCTTAAATAAAAATTTCAAGAATAAAGCAGACATCTACGTTTCCTACAGTTTCTTCTAATGTTGACAGTGTACACACTACCATGCAATCACCAATATGAGGACATTAACGCCGGTGCAGTACTATTAAGGAAACTGCAGACTTTATTTGGATTTTGGCGGTTTTTTTCACTAAAGTTCTTCCTTTGTTCAAAGATCCAACTCACAATCCCACACTGCATTCCGTTTTCCTGTCTCTTTAATCGCTCCAAGTCTGCGACAGTTACTCAATCTTTGTCTTTCAGGTTTTTAAAATTAATAATTGGGCTTCCCTGGTGGCTCAGACGGTAAAGAATCTGCCTGCAGTGTGGGAGATCTGGGTTTGATCTCTGGGTCGGGAAGATCCCCTGGAGAACTGGTAACTATCTTGAGGATTTGGTTTGTTTATCAAATTCCTATTTACTCATTATTGTAGCACCCATCAGTAGATTTTGCCTGCACATTATTCCCTTGATGTTGTAATGGTCGATTTCTCTAATTCTTCCATATTTAATAATAAGAATTCTGCTGTAAACAAGAGCTATTTCTTTCCTAATGGTCACTTATTTTATTCAATGGATGATGATCTAAAACTATTAATTAATTATTAGGTTCTGACTATTTCAGTCATTGGGAGCTTTTTGCTGGTTGCTGTGTCCTTTCAGCAAGCCTCCCATCCATTTTGGAGCAGTTCCTTACTTTATAGCCCCTCAAGATGTTACAGGCTCATCTTATTTTCTCACTACCCCAGCTCTGGAATCAACCAAATTTTCCTTGTATTAGAGAACGGTATATTTAAGTCAAGATGTGGTTTCTAAGATGTGTTCATTCCTACTGGATGTTATTGCTTCTAGGCTTTCTCAGCAGACAGAATTAGAAAACTATGTATAAGTATGTATAAAGACCCTGATGCTGGGAGGGATTGGGGGCAGGAGGAGAAGGGGACAACCGAGGATGAGCTGGCTGGATGGCATCATGGACTCAGTGGACGTGAGTCTGGGTGAACTCCGGGAGTTGGTGATGGACAGGGAGGCCTGGCGTGCTGCGATTCATGGGGTCACAAAGAGTCGGACACGACTGCGCGACTGAACTGAACTGAACTGATCTGAACCATGCACACACAGTGGTGCTGTCTCCCTACCTATGCACACACCTGTCGTCTATCTCTGTTTATCAGAAGACCGTGCGTTCATACTAATACTTCTGATCCTAATCCAGTAGCACAGAACTCATTCTAGTCTTTCCCTTTATCTGAAATTTCTTTCTCCAATAATAAAAAAACCCAAGTTTCAGGATCTATAAAGGATTCAGAATCTACTTAGTTGTTCAATTTTAGCATATACTTAAGATAGATTCAAACTTGCCATGCTCCCATAAGAAATACATTTACTAACTAGAGTGCAGCATTCATGTATCCCTTTGTCTTTAATCTGAAAACGAGTTAAAATATTGCTTTAAAATTGTACTTAGATTTGTTTTTTCTTTTCTCAAATCCCCTCACTGTGATTGGGAAGAATATTTTGAAATTGAAACTGCAGTAATACAGGCATGAAAAATTTAAAAGCATAAATTCTTTCAGGTGTGCAGTCACTAAAATTTATAGCAAACTTCTTTGGTCTCTGCCCCAAATCTGGCCTGTACACAACCTTATGGTTTTTCTCTTCTAGGACTTTTAAGAAATCTTTTCATTTTTGTTGGGAGCCAGAGCGAGGAATCCCACCTGTGACAGGGTCATGTGGCAAACTCAGATGGCAGGGTAATTCGAGTCATCAGATTTCTCCCTGGTTTTTCCTGAACATGTACCCCCCCAAAATAAGAATCTGTTTTCCCATTATTTTCTGACTTTCTCTGGAAAAAGTTAATTCAGGGCTTTGGCCTTCTGCATTTGAAAGGAGTGTTTCAGCCCAACCCCCCTTTGATAACTCTAGCCTGCCTAACAAGTTCCCCTGACCTTCTACAAGCTTGTAAATTACTCACAACCTCCCAACTGTGAGGGGCACAAAAGCCTTAAAGTATCTTAAAGTTTCAGAGCCTTTTCAAATTCATATTGGTGACAGGATTTCACGGTTAACTCAATGATTGCTGCCAGACCTCCTTATTTTTTATCTATCAGGCACCCAGGAAGATGTAATCAATGTAAATGGGATATGGAAAAGGATATATAGTAGTTTTGATGTTAGCAATACTAAACTTTTGAGTAAATTACTTTTTCTTTTGCTATAAATCACTGTACTTCCTTTTATTACAAATTGCTGTATTTTTATTTAGTGTTTTCTGAGAGTGGCATTCAGACTTTGGAAAGGTTAACACAAATGAGTCTTCTGGTTAACAAAACCTCATCAGAAGAGAGCCATAGAAATGTTAACAGGCCTCTTGGCCAGAAGATAATGTAAACCGCCTGAGACCTTTTGTAACGGGAGGGTATGCAAAAAAGAAAGCCTTGTCTCAATGAGGGTCAGGACTGCTGCCCCTGCATAACTCTGCATATTCCATTATGTACAACTTGGGGTATATAAGCTGATTTTGAAAAATAAACTTCCCTTTTTCCCCCCCCTTCCCTTCCCTCTCGGAGAGTCTTGCACTGATGCTGGGCTTCCCCCGTGTCTCCTATTTTCTCTAATTTCTGGCTGAATTCCCATCTGGGGCGTGGAGGCTCGCCATGTCTACTTACTTGTCCCGGCTGCTAAGATCTGTTAAGAGAGAGTCCAGGGCGGGGCACTCTCCGATATTCAAACGGACGCCAGCGGCCTAACGTAGATGGTGCAAGCTCCTTGTCTGGAACTTTATTAGCTTTCCACGTAAACCAAGTTATTCAGCCTCCTTTTCTTCCACTAATTTCCTACTATACTATTCTATCCTGAGCTATCCTGTTCTCTCCTATCCTGTCCTATCCGTCCGCTCTGTCCCCGCTTTGAATATCCCTGGATCCACTGGTGCTGGATCCTGGCACATTTTTTTCTAGTTTCCCTGAGATTCAATCATGGAACCAGGTTCAATTTTCCCATAGGCCATTCAAGGAAGCAGGGGTCAAAGTAGTTATTTTTGTTTTCCCTGACATTGCATATTTTGCTTATCTATCTTCTGTGACTCCCCTGAATGTTTCTCTGGTTTGTACCAGAACCTCAGGTAAAAGCTCAGCTATTGGATTGGCACTCTTATCTTGGGACAGAAGCTAACAATGAAAGCTTTGAGACTTAGAGCTTCTACTGACTTCTTGGGAAATGCTCAAAGCTATCTATGATGACTAGTATTTAGCATGGATCTAGAGAAGATTTGGTTAGATGAGAATAAAATCACAACCTCTTAGTAGGTCTAAGATCCTCCTACTAATGAACAGTGACCTGGACCAGAATTGCCAAGGGAATCTCTGTCGTCTCTCCAGATGAATGATCATATGAATCCTTGGAAAGACAAAATTCAAGTGTCATCTGGGATATTTTTTCTCAGATGTATTGTGTTGTTCTTACTTCTTTGACTGTGATCTTTCTGGTCCTAGGTAAGTATGTCTTGTCTAACTCAGCTTCTTGACACTTATCGATGACCATATTATTACTTTATCTCTTCTCACTTGCTTTGTCATCAAGCCATGACCCCACTCTCCCCTGTCTGTTTCTCTGTTCTGCTGCTGCTCATTGTAACAGCCTTGACCCTAGTGGTGACCCTGATGCTAGGTGGGCCCCTTTCTGAACCCAGGCAGATCCTACTAGCCAAGAAGTATCTCTGTGTCTTGTTTCTGCATTGTTTAGCTGTGCTCTGCCTACTTTCCTTCAGGTTAGACTTTTTCATTTCATCTGTTTTTCCATGGAGGTTTTGTTTGATTCTCTGGTAAAGGATAGTAAGATCTCTTGACTACCTATTATCAAAAGAGTTTCAGATGTCTGGAGCTATAGGTCTGGAGTCATGTATTTCATCTCTATATCTATCTTGAGCTTTAGGATACAGATATGTGATATATATATATAAATATCAACATATATACACAATAAATCCTGACTACAAGGAAGATGTGATACAATGCAGGGGAGGGTTGAAGATTTTAGTCTGAATGAATCACGAACTAAAGGTCTTGTTGGCATAAAGCAAATTATTTCTCTCCACTAATCCTACGTTCCTCCACCTGTATAAATCTAAACTTCTTTAAGTAAATCTTCAAATTAATTTGTTTTACTCTACATCCAAAAAGATTATTTATACTTCTACAGTTACTCTGACCTACTCATCAGAACTGCTCCTAGTAATTAAAAATTTAGGGAGAAGCTTTACAAAGGAAAAGTAGTTTAATTTCCACCTCATCCTCTCTTCAGATATGGACTGGGGACATGAAGTGAATTCAAGGAGAGAAAATTTGTGAGGAGACAGAGTTTAGCCTTTTGTGAAAGGGATTTTTAGTGCTATCACTCATCAAACTTTATTAGGCTTCTGATCAATTTCTAATTAAAGAAAACATGAATCCCCATATGACAAGGGGAGAAGGTGATTCCTAAGTCAGGTACAGAATGTCTTATTTATGGAGTTACCAATCTGTCAAAACAAATCAAGACACTCCCTGGTAATTTTAATCTAGTTTTGTTCACAAGACTTATTTTTCTTTTAGGTATGAGAAATCTCATAAGTTCTTGAGTTTTTATTCTATTGCTTTAGATCCTTTGAGGAAATAAATATGCTTCAGATCATTTAGTGAAAAGATGACTGATGTTAATTTCATTTCAGACTTCATAAATACAATTTTATATTGTTCATTAGAGATATATTTATTACTTTCAGACTTTTGCTCGTATAGCATAATAATTGATCCCATATTTCCTCAGATAAAACAGTAAGGGATATATCACTTTGATACAGTGTACTCTATAGGAAAAGAAAATATTTCTTTGTCAAATATTAAGTATAAATTTGTTTAATTAAATACAGTTGGAAGGCACATGAAGAGGAAGATGAGCGATGATGGATGATAAAGTGATAAGAACAAGCTCATGCTGATGAACAATTAATGGAAATACTAGTTTATCAGGTGGCAGTTGTCTCCATTTTACATTATTTAGTCTGTTTCTCAAACCCAGACATTCATAAATAAACTCTGGGCTTGTTTTATGTTTTTCTGCTTTCATATAAATTATATTTATGGCTAATCTATTCACAGAACTACCAAGCTTGAGGTGATCTTACAAATAAGTTAGCTAACTTCTCGTTTTATATGTGAGGAAACTGAGGAAAAGTCAATAATAGCATCTCAGTATCCTTGGTTACTCTTCAACTTTCCTTAATAGATTTTGCCTAATACAAACCGTACTATATTTACTCATGTAGCTTTGCTTACACCCGGAAGTCCTGGTGCGCCGCAGTCCATGGGGTCACAAAGAGTCAGACGTGACTTAGCAACTGAACAGCAACAACAGCTCCTTGCTTTTAAACGCGTGTTTATACTATATGAAGCAGATGGAGACCAGGAGGAAATACCTGCCAGTAAACCACTACACTTTTCCATGAAGGTTTTGTGAATTTGGTGATATAGCCCTTGAGGCAGAATGAGAATGATACTATTTTCAAGATTAATAGGATCCTCTATTCTTGAATAAGCTTGTGAAAACCAGCAGGTGGTCAGTTGATTCCCATTCCAGTCTTTTTTCCCCTGTCTTTTGTAACATATATTAGAATTGACACTTTGCACTTATTGTTTCAGAAAATAAGCCAAAAACCGTTGTGATTACAGCCAAAAATACGGCACTGAGTGAGGCACTTCACCAAAGCGCACATCTCCTTTTACAAAGTTGTTTGAAAGATTTAGCAAATGGTGATATAGCCCTTGAGGCAGAATGAGAATGATACTATTTTCAAGATTAATAGGATCCTTTATTCTTGAATAAGCTTGTGAAAACCAGCAGGTGGTCAGTTGATTCCCATTCCAGTCTTTTTTCCCCCGTCTTTTGTAACATATATTAGAATTGACACTTTGCACTTATTGTTCCAGAAAATAAGCCAAAAACCGTTGTGATTACAGCCAAAAATACGGCACCGAGTGAGGCACTTCACCAAAGCGCACATCTCTTTTCACAAAGTTGTTTGAAAGATTTAGCAAGTAGGGAGAAGAGTTAAAATAGGGGCTGCTCATCGGGGGGTGACAGTGCCAGGTGGTGGAGAGAGACCTAGTGTAGGGCTCCAGCCTCAGACCCCATTCCAAATTTGTTGCTAGCTATGTGATGCTGACTTGGATAGTTAAACTTCCCGGGGCCACTTTTCACTTAATTTAATAAATGAAAAATTGGATGTGATTCAAGTTAGTTGCCTAGTTTGAAAACCTCTCAGGCCTTAAGTCTCAGGACTTAAGTTGTGAGTATGAGATGGTTAGATATAAGACAATGGGGAGTTAAATGGCCTGAGGAAGACCATACATATCCTAGATATATTCAAATTCAAATTTATTGAAAGCACTTTACCAAGTATCAGTAAGGATATGGAGCAACTGGAATTCATATTTTGCTGGTGAGCATATAAATTAATTCAGTCATTCAGGAAAACTGTATAACTACATGTCAGTTGTAAGAGTATTTATGAAATATTTATAATTTGTGATCTATCAATTTATTCCAGGGTAGATACATGTTAGAAATGAGTGATTATATCCATCCAAAGGCATGCACAAGACTATTCACAGCAGCTGTATTCACACATATAATAGACGACATACTATATGACTGAGATGGCTGGATGGTATCACAGACTCAATGGACGTGAGTCTGAGTAAACTCCGGGAGTTGGTGATGGACAGGGAGGCCTGGTGTGCTGCGATTCATGGGGTCACAAAGAGTCGGACACGACTGAGCGACTGAACTGAACTGAACTGATGTATAATTCAAAAGCAATCAAAACTAGTCTTTGGGGATAGAGGTCAGAAGAGTGATTATTTTGGGCTTTGCTCATGCATTGGAGAAGGAAACGGCAACCCACTCCAGTGTTCTTGCCTGGAGAATCAGGGGGATTCCTGATTCCCCATCCAGGCAAGGACGGGGGATCCTCATGGGCTGCTGTCTATGGGGTCACACAGAGTCAGGCATGACTGAAGTGACTTAGCAGCAGTGGCAGCAGATGGCAAAAATTCTGCCTGTAGTGTGGGAAACCTAGTTTTAATCCCTGGGTCAGGAAGATCTCCTGGAGAAGGGAATGCCAATTCACTTCAGTATTCTTGCCTGGAAAATCCTAAGGACAGGAGAGCCTGGTGGGCTACGAGTCCATGGGGTCGCAAAGAGTCAGACTCAACTGAATGAGCACTAAGCATGCAATAAGCAGTGGACAACACAAACCAGGTCTTTGCTGTGCAAAAGCTTTTAAGTCTCATTAGGTTCCATGTTTATTTTTGCTTTTACTTCTTTTGCTTCAGGAAATAGATCCCCCAAAATCACTGGCAAATCAATGGAGGATTTTGAGCAGAAGCGTGCATAAGCTGATTTACGCTTTGACTGGATTATTTTTGATACTGTATTGAGAATAGATTGTGGGGAAATAAGGGCAAAAGCAGAGATTTCTTGGAGACTACTGCAGTTATTTCCCATGAGCTATGACGGGGGCTCACATCTTCTGACAGATTTTGGTGGCCATGGTTGTGATGGGGTTGTAGGTAGTGAGGAGGGGAGAAATTTTGAATACATACGGAACTGAGACTTCTCTGGTGGCTCAGATGGTAAAATAGCCACCTGCAATGCAGGAGACCTGGGCTCGATCTGTGGATCAGGAAAATCCCCTGGAGAAGTAAATGGCAATCCACTCCAATATTCTTGCCTGGAGAATTCCATAGACAAGGAACCAAGCTACTGTCCATGGGGTTGCAATGAGCTGGAAATGACTGAGCGAGTAACATTTTCCCGTTTACTTTCAAGAGGGCTATAAGAAAACTGTGGAAATTTCCAGTATCTTCACTGGGGTGTGGTGTACANGTACTACAGGAAGCTTGTTGAAGTCAGAATATCAGGCTCATCTCCAAAGATTCTGATTCAGCAGCCTAAGGTTGATTTCAGGAATCTGCATTTAACAAACTCCCAGGTGATTTGTCTGCAAGTGATCTGTGGACCACACTTGGAAGAACATTATCTGGCTCTTGCTCAGTCACTAAATCGTGTCTGACTATTTGCGACCTCATGGACTGCAGCACATCAGGCTTCCCTATCTTTCACTATCTCTCAGAGTTTGCTCAAACTCATATCCACTGAGTCAGTGATGCCACCCAGCCATCTCATCCTCTGTTGCTCCCTTCTTCCCTTGCCTTCAATCTTTCTCAGCATCAGGTCTTTTCCAATAGTCAGCTCTTCACATCAGGTGGCCAAAGTATTTGAGCTTCAGCTTCAACATCAGTCTTTCCAATTCAGGGTTGATTTCCTTTGGGATTGACACTTTGATCTCCCTGCAGTCCAAGGGACTCTCGAGAGTCTTTTCCAACACCAAAATTCAAAGGCATCAATTCTTCAGCTCTGAGCCTTCTTTACCTTAGATTCCCTTCAAAGGAGGAATTAAACTAACTAAATTTAGATTTCTTGTGGTTTTTACCAGGACATGGAAAACTTTTTATTTTCATTTGAAATAAATTTCCAACCGACTTACATAANCCAATAAAGTTTCGTATAGTCAAAGCTATGGTTTTTCCTGTAGTTATGTATGGATGTGAGAGTTTGACCACAAAGCAAGCTGAGCACCAAAAAATTGATGCTTTTGAATTGTGGTGTTGGAGGAGACTCTTGAGAGCCCCTTGGACTGCAAGGAGATCAAGCCAGTCATTTGTAAAGAAAATCAGTCCTGAATATTCATTGGAAAGACTGAAGCTGAACATACACTCCAATACTTTGGCCACCTGATGCGAAGAACTGAGTCATTGGAAAAGACCCTGATGCTGGGGAAGACTGAAGGTGGGAGGAGAAGGGGACCACAGAGGACGAGATGGCAGGTATCAGTGACTCTATGAACATGAGTTTGAGTAAGTTCCAGGCGTTGGTGAGTAAGTTCCAGGGAGGCCTGGCGAGCTGCAGTCTATGGAGTCACAAAGAGTCAGACACAACTGAGCAACTGGACTAAACTGAATAAAAATAATAAGTGTTTTTGATCTAATAGTGTAACTTTGATCAAGTGTAACTTCATCTAATACAGCATTTTCCAAAGTGACTTCACTTAAATCTAAAAAGAAATATTCCATTGTCAAGTTAACATAAGAAACTTTAGGATGACTAATTTTGCAGGTTTTATTTTCAAGATGTTTTAATATGTGAATGTGTTTTGAGAATCCTTCAGTCAGGAAACAGTTTGAAGCAGTTCCCAAATCATCTAATTCCCCAATCTTATTTTTTGAAAAGAACCTTTTAGGAAACTTCAGCTCCAAGAATATATTTTTGGAATATACCTATTTAAAAATAACACATCGAAAATTTTTGTACTAATTTAGATATATAGTGGTAGCTTCTATTGCTATTATAATCAACTTAAAAATATAAAATAAAGGGCTTTATAGGACAACTAAAGAGTGTCAGAGAAGAGGAAAGGCAAACAGTAAGTAATTAATAAAGAAACATTTTCCCAAATGGTTTTAGGAAAAAAACCTTATTCAATACATGGGCTTTACATTGTAGCAAAGATTTAGAGAGTTTAAAAAGTGAATGTCAGAGGTATTAGCTTTCAACACAGATATATTGAATTTATCCTGTCTTTTCCATCAAGGTCCCATGTGTGAGCATATTAGCTTGAGAGTAAAGAGCTCTAAATAGTCTGTAAGCACAAAGAACAAAGTGATGGAACGAGGGCCTCAATGACAAGGAACAGGGCAGGCAGTATGAAAGCAGGCATGTTGAGAATGGGATACTGAAAAAAGATATTGGTAGGTGCTATTTATCCCTCAAATTTGATATATTTGGTTTTGATTTTCCCCCACACATTGACAAATTTTGGTGAAAATAATGATCTCTGCTGATAATTTTTAAATTCAGGACATTTGCTTTAAAAACAGTAGGAGACTTGGATTATTTCTGGCATCTTCTAATTGTCTGGTGCTTCTGATATTATTATATTGATTGCACTTTTCCATTGTGTGTCCCAAAGGTAGAGAAGGGCAAACAGCAATCATGAAATATGAATGAGATGCCTCATTAACCTTTGGGCTTTTGAGTAGTTAGAAGCGTCTAATCTATGTCCTAGAGAAGAGAAGCCTGGAAGCACTGCAGGGGGTTGAGGGGAGAGAGGAAGGACAGCTTACTCTGTGGCTGGCAAACTCCTCTATGCCAAGTGCTGGCATGGTGCCTGCTCTGACACAGCGGGATCCTGCATTACACTAGAGATGCTGACATTTTAGTGAACATAAATGTACTACAGGAAGCTTGTTGAAGTCAGAATATCAGGCTCATCTCCAAAGATTCTGATTCAGCAGCCTAAGGTAGATTTCAGGAATCTGCATTTAACAAACTCCCAGGTGATTTGTCTGCAAGTGATCTGTGGACCACACTTGGAAGAACATTATCTGGCTCTTGCTCAGTCACTAAATCATGTCTGATTATTTGCGACCTCATGGACTGCAGCACATCAGGCTTCCCTGTCTTTCACTATCTCTCAGAGTTTGCTCAAACTCATATCCATTGAGTCATTGATGCCACCTAGCCATCTCATCCTCTGTTGCTCCCTTCTTCCCTTGCCTTCAATCTTTCCCAGCATCAGGTCTTTCCCAACAGTCAGCTCTTCACATCAGGTGGCCAAAGTATTTGAGCTTCAGCTTCAACATCAGTCCTTCCAATTCAGGGTTGATTTCCTTTGGGATTGACACTTTGATCTCCCTGCAGTCCAACGGACTCTCGAGAGTCTTTTCCAACACCAAAATTCAAAGGCATCAATTCTTCGCTCTCAGCCTTCTTTATCTTAGATTCCCTTCAAAGGAGGAATTAAACTAACTAAATTTAGATTTCTTGTGGTTTTTACCAGGACATGGAGAACTGTTTTTATTTTCATATGAAATAAATTTCCAACCGACTTATGTAGCATTTGGGTTATGGCTATTATTTCCATATCATCAGAAGCTGCTCTGTCAACAGAGGTTGTCATTTAGACTATTTAGGGCTCTCCTCCCCAGAATTCAGTGTAGGCTTACAGTTGTATTTGATGTTCACGGTCACTCTCTCCTGTCTGACTCTTTGCAACCCCATGGACTGCAGCATGCCAGGCTTCCCTGTCCTTCACTGTCTCCTGGAGTTTGCTCAAACTCATGTCCATTGAGTCAGTGATGCCATCCAACATCTCATCTTCTGTTGCCCGCTTTTCCTCCTGCCCTCAATCTTTCCCAGCATCAGAGTCTTTTCCAATGAGTTGGCTCTTCACATCAGGTGGCCAAAGTACTGGAGCTTTAGCAACAGCCCTTTTAATAATTATTCATGGTTGATTTCCTTTAGGATTGACTGCTTTGATCTCTTTGCTGTCCAAAGGACTCTCAAGAGTCTTTTCCAGTGCCACAGTTCAAAAGCATCAATTCTTTGGCACTCAGCTTTCTTTATGGTTCAACTCTCACATCAGTATATGACTACAGTCATAGTAGTCTTGACTATATGGTCCTTGGTTGGCAAAGTGTTGCCTCTGCTTTTTAATACACTGTCTAGATTTGTCATAGTTTTTCTTCCAGGGGCAAGCATCTTTTAATTTCATGGCTGCAGTCACCATCTGCAGTGGTTTTGAAACCCGAGAAAATTAAATCTGCCACTGTTTCCATTTTTCCCATCTATTTGCCATGAAGTGATGGGATCGATGCCATGATCTTCATTTCTGAATGTTGAATTTTAAGTCAGTTGTGTAGCCATAATTGTAAGAGATAATTCAAGAAGTTGAAAGTTTCAATCCATTACAGGAAGAAAATTCAAGAAGCTAAAATTTTAAATGTTAACAAAACTGCTGTATGACTCTGGTAGTTGACTATATATGATATCAAAGTGAGTGAGTGAGTGAAAGTCACTCAGTTGTGTCCAACACTTTGCAGCCCCATGGACTGCCTCTCACTAGGCTCCTCTATCCACGGAATTTTCCAGGAAAGAATACTGGAGTGGGTAGCCATTCCCTTTCTCCAGGGATAGTAAAGTGAATACTATAATAGATCAGACTATTATGACTCTTTAAGGTGACAAATAGACCATAATAACGACACAAGAAGACACGAAGACGGGAAGCTCAGTTTTGCAGGGATCCTGTGAAAATAAGAGAGAATTGCTTCCAATCGCTTGTCCTGAAACAGGTCTATAGCCCCCTCTGATTCCCTCAGAAACCACCCATAGTATCTTGAACTGATGGTGGCTGGGGTTTGACTCAATGTCTTCTTCCTACTGTAACTGAGCAAGACCCTATGGGACTTTCCCAAGACAGACCCCTCTCCCAAGTCCTCTGCTTTAGCTCCTCTCTGAAGTACCCAGGTAACAGTATCTAATACACATTTTCAGAGCTGTTTTTACAGATGCTAAAAACCCCACCAAATGGGAAGAAATTAACTACCTGATGACCATGAGCACACAACCCCCAGACCTACTGGAGTCTAAGGATTGATAATGCTAATCTCTGTGACACCTTCCTGTTATCTCAAATCAACCAATCAGAGAATTGTGCAGAGGCTCATCACACACCCTGGGATGCCCCTCCCTCACCTTGCCTTTAAAAATGTCTTGCTAAAACCCACCGTGGGGTTTGGGTTTTTTGAGCACTAGCTGTGCGAGGCTCCTTGTTTGGCACCTGCAATAACCACCACACTTTCCTCCACTACAACCTGGTGTCAGAAGACTGGCTTTACTGTGCGTGGGTGAGTGGACCCAAGTTTGGGTCGGTAACACTGCCTTCTCTTTTCTTTGTCTTTAGTAATCCCTGCGATCCCATTGATTTTCCTCTTATAGCCAAATGCTTAGTCAATTCCTTTTAACAGTTACTTTCTTGTAACATGAACACACGCTGCTACTGTCATCTTTAACTCCCTTCTCCTTGCTTTCCTTGCACTCTTGTCTCATGCTTTGGAAAAATTTATAAACACCTTCGTCTTTCTTCACTTGAGAAGGTCAAAGAATAACACATTGTCAAGCACAAAACTTATGACAGAGAGGCATATTATAAGAAGAAAACAGAAAGTCATACGTTTTGAAATATTAGATATAATAATAATAAGAAGAAGCAAATCTGTCATCAGGATACAAAAGGTCTTGGAGAAGCTCAGAACATTTTCAGAATTCCTAAAATAGTTTTCATTTACTAACTCATTCTCCACTAATTAAAATTACTTTGCCTCAAGGAGCTGCTTCAAGATAAACTATTAATATGTTCGATTAGATAAGCTAAGTTCAATTTTATTGTTTTCAGTTTTATTCATTTCTCGAGTTGGGCTGCTTGGTTTTTCTCTCTCTCTCATACACACACACGTTTTGATTTGCTTTAACACATTAAATTCAGGAAAAAATAGGTTTTCTTTGGGAGTAGTTGAGATTTTGCCTCACTTGAAAAGATTGACTCTGCAGGGATAAAACTTTCTAGCTCTAAATGCTATTTTAAATGAATTTCTGCACACAACCTAGAAAAAAAAATCCGAGAGGTTAGAAAAGGACAGAAGAAGTCATTTAACTCAGCTCCTTCATTCTACAGAAATTGAGGTTCAGAAAGGTTAAAGTCACATCAATAATTAGTGTCGGAGCTGGCATTGGAAACCATCTTTTCTAAAGTAATTTCTTTATATTATGCCTTCAGTTCAGTTCAGTTCAGTTCAGTAGTTCAGTTGTGTCTGACTCTTTGTGACCCCATGAATCACAGCACGCCAGGCCTCCCTGTCCATTACCATCTCCCGGAGTTCACTCAAACTCATGTCCATTGAGTCAGTGATGCCATCCAGCCATCTTATCCTCTGTCGTCCCCTTTTCCCCCTGCCCCCAATCCCTCCCAGCATCAGAGTCTTTCCAATGAGTCAACTCTTCACATGAGGTGGCCAAGGTACTGGAGTTTCAGCTTTAGCATCAGTCCTTCCAAAGAACACCCAGGGCTGATCTCCTTCAGAATGGATTGGTTGGATCTCCTTGCAGTCCAAGGGACTCTCAAGAGTCTTCTCCAACACCACAGTTCAAAAGCATCAATTCTTCAGTGCTCAGCTTTCTTCATAGTCCAACTCTCACATCCATACATGACCACTAGAAAACCATAGCTTTGACTAGATGGACCTTTGTTGGCAAAGTAATGTCTCTGCTTTTCAATATGCGATCTAGGTTGGTCATAACTTTCCTTTCAAGAAGTGCGCGTCTTTTAATTTCATGGTTGCAGTCACCATCTGCAGTGATTTTGGAGCCCCCAAAAATAAAGTCTGACACTGTTTCCCCATCTATTTCCCATGAAGTGATGGACTGGATGCCATGATCTTCATTTTCTGAATGTTGAGCTTTAAGCCAACTTTTTCACTCTCCTGTTTCATTTTCATCAAGAGGCTTTTTAGTTCCTCTTCACTTTCTTTTAGTTCCTCTTCACTTTCTGTCATACCTTTGTACATTAGGCTTGTCTATAGAGAGACTGTGTTAATTACTTGATGCAGAGAACAAACATTTATTCTGCTATTATTATGTGCATGAGTCTGTGTTAAACATCTGAAATACCAAGATGGGGAAAACAAAATAGTTTCTGCTCTTATGTTTCTCACAATGATATTTATACTATTATTATTTTTTCAGATAAAAGTGATCTGTATCTGAATATATTTGTTCTCAAGCAACCACTGCCAGAGTCTAATAATGAATAAATCCATGTTCAGACAAAATTATAATAAAATCCTGTGCCTTTAGGCTATTGCATAGATTTTTTTCTTGCCCATATCCTTTTTAAAAAATGATTTGATCAATTAATTAGTTGTCTACTCTTTTCTAGAAATGCTGTAGTTACATACAAGCCATTTCTTCTTCATTTTTATAAAAGTCTAGTGTTGCCTAAGAGACATTGGAAGAAGGTTTAACATAATTGGGGGTTTTCTTGGTGGCTCAGACAGTAAAGAACCTGCCTGCAATGCAGGAGGTCCAAGTTCAATCCCTGGGTTGGGGAATGGCTACCCACTCCAATATTCTTGCCTAGAGAATTCCATGGACAGAGGAACCTGGCAGGCTGCAGTCCTTGGGGTTGCAGAGTCAGACAGGACTGAGTGACTAACACTTCACACTTAACGTAACTGTGTTAAAATTCATTCATTCACTTAACAAATACATATCAAACACCTATTGTATCCCAGGGATTCTCTATTTGTAAAAAGACAAAGAACCCCCCTTTTTCTGGAGCTTGTACTCCAGAGGTAGAAACATACGACAAATAAGGACAACATACTTAAACAAAGAAGATACTCTCAGATTCTAATTGTGTGATTTATGTAAGCAGGTAATGTAGTGAAGAGAAGGAGAAATAAATGAAAAATCTGCTCTAGATAACACGTCGAGGGAGGATCTCTGAGAATTGACATTAAAATTGCAGGATAAGAAGGAACCAATCAGATGAAGACCTGAGACAAAGGATGATCTGGGAGTATGATGGCAAGTGTGACAGCATGAAGTGGGGAAGGGTGCAGTTTACTAGGACTCCTGTGGCTACAGCTTAGTGAACTTTGAGATGAAGTTGGAGACAGAGCCAAAGGAAATCCCATGTAAAACTTTATAGGACACGGAGATGAACTTATATTTTAACTGAAGTGTTGTAGAGGCTATTGGAAAGTTATTTAAAATTTAGGTACTGTAAAATATACTGTTTGTGGAGTACAGTCCTATGGATTTTGGCAAATACATGAAGTCATGTGCTCACCTTCCCAGTCATAAAACAAAACACTTCCTCATCCCCCCAATCCCTCACACCATCCATTTGTGGTCAACTCCTTCCATCTCTTTTAATCTCTGACAACCATTGATCTGTTTTCCTTCCTATAGTTTTGCCTTTTGCAGAATGCCATGTAATGTGTTTTTGTTCAGTTAGCTGTGTCCTCTCTTCGAGACCCTATAGGCTGCAGCATGCCAGGCTTCCCCATCCTTCACTGTCTCCCGGAGTTTGCTCAAATTCATGTCTGCTTTCTAATGCTGCCTAGAATTGTCAGACTTTATTATTTTGGGCTCCAGAATCACTGCAGATGGTGATTGCAGCCATGAAATTAAAAGACACTTACTCTTTGGAAGGAAAGTTATGACCAACCTAGACAGCATATTCAAAAGCAGAGACATTACTTTGCCAACAAAGGTCTGTCTAGTCAAGGCTATGGTTTTTCCAGTAGTCATGCATGGATGTGAGAGTGGGACGTTGAAGAAAGCGGAGTGCCGAAGAATTGATGCTTTTGAACTGTGGTGTTGAAGAAGACTCTTGAAAGTCCCTTGAACTGCAAGAAGATCCAACCGATCCATCCTAAAGGAGATCAGTCCTGGGTGTTCATTGGAAGGTCTGATGTTGAAGCTGAAACTCCAATATTTTGGCCACCTGATGCAAAGAGCTGACTCATTTGAAAAGACCCTAATGCTGGGAAGGATTGGGGGCAGGAAGAGAAGGGGACGACAGAGGATGAGATGGCTGGATGGCATCACTGACTTGATGGATATAGTTTTGGATAGACTCCAGGAGTTGGTGATGGACAGGGAGGCTTGGCGTGCTGCGATTCATGGGGTCACAAAGAGTCAGACATGACTGAGTGACTGAACTGAAGTGAACTGAGGTTTGTCATAGCTTTTCTTCCAAGGAACAAGTGTCTTAACTTCACAGTTACAGTGACCGTCTGCAGTGATTTTGTAGCCCAAGAAAATAAAGTCTGTTATTGTTTCCATTTTTACCCCATCTATTGCCATGAAGTGTTGGGACCAGATGCCATGATCTTAGTTTTTTGAATGTTGAGTTTTAAGCCAGCTTTTTCACTCTCTTTCACTTTCATCAAGAGGCTCTTGAGCACCTCTTCACTTTCTGCCATTAGGGTGGTGTCATATGCATGTCTGAGGTTATTGATATTTTTACCAGCAATCTTGATTCACTTTGTGCTTCATCCAGCCTGACAATTTGCATGATGTACTCTGCATATAAGGTAAATAAGCACGGTGACAGTATACAGCCTTGACATACTCCTTTCCCAATTTTGAACCAGTCCGTTGTTCCATGTCCAGTTCTAACTGTTGCTTCTTGACCTGCATACAGGTTTCTCAGGAGGCAGGTCGGGTGGTCTGGTATTCCCATCTCTGTAAGAATTTTCCACAGTTCATTACAATTCACAGAGTCAAAGGCTTTAGCATAGTCAGTGAAGCAGAAGTAGATATTTTTCTGGAATTCTCTTGCATTTCTATGGTCCTACGGATGTTGGCTATTTGATCTCTGGTTCCTCTGCTTTTTCTAAATCAAGCTTGTACATCTGGAAGTTCTTGTTTAATGTACTGTTGAAGCCTAGCTTGCAGGATTTTGAGCATTACCTTGCTAACGTGTGAAATGAGTGCAATTGCATGGTAGTTTGAACACTCTTTGGCATTGCCCTTCTTTGAGATTGGAATGAAAATTGATATTTTCCAGGTGGCCATTACTGAGTGTGACACTTTCATAGCATCATCTTCTAAGATTTGAATAGCTCAGCTTGAATTCCATTACCCCTACTAGCTTTGTCTGTAGTAATTCTTCCTAAGGCCCACTTGACTTCGCACTCCAGGATATCTGGCTCCAGGTGATGCCAGATAAATGGCGTCATACAAGACGTAGCCTTTAGATATAACTTATTTTACTTGGCACAATACATTTGAAATTCATCCTTATATATGTTGATATTTATTAGGAGGAGGTGAGCAAGTACAAAAATATCCAAAGGAAATTTTGTTTGCCACTGAATTAAAAAAACAGTCCATATATTAAAAATTACATCAGTAGTCCTTAGCAAACCTTTCCAGAATCATCCCATTCTAAACTAAGATTTAGAGGTAGTTGATTGATTTATTTGTTTCTTTAAATTTAGCAAGAATTAGCCTAAACTCAATTTATTGTTGCTGGTGCTGCTGCTGCTAAGTTGCTTCAGCGTGTCTCTGTGCGACCCCATAGATGGCAGCCTACCAGGCTCCCCTATCCCTGGGATTCTCCAAGCAAGAACACTGGAGTGGGTTGCCATTTCCTTCTCCAAAGCATGAAAGTGAAAAGTGAAAGTGAAGTTGCTCAGTTGTGTCTGACTCTTCAAGACCCCATGGACTGCAG
This sequence comes from Aepyceros melampus, assembly GCA_006408695.1. Classification (NCBI taxonomy): domain Eukaryota; kingdom Metazoa; phylum Chordata; class Mammalia; order Artiodactyla; family Bovidae; genus Aepyceros; species Aepyceros melampus. The sequence goes on along the minus strand of SJXQ01007017.1, from coordinate 66,969 downwards.
TCTACCAGGCTCCTCCATACATGGGATTTTCCATGCTGGAGTGGGGTGCAATTGCCTTCTCCAAATTCATTGTTAGGGAGATTCATAAAAGGGGGACATATATATACACCTATGGTTAATTCATATTGATACATGACAGAAGTCAAACCAATATTGTAAAGCAATCATCAATCAATTTAAAATAAATCAATATTAAAAAAATCATTGTTAGGAAAGTTGATAACTTTTAGAGCTATGTAAGTCTAGTCAAGGCTATGGTTTTTCCTGTGGTCATGTATGGATGTGAGAGTTGGACTGTGAAGAAGGCTGAGTGCTGAAGAATTGATGCTTTTGAACTGTGGTGTTGGAGAAGCCTCCTGAGAGTCCCTTGGACTGCAAGGAGATCCAACCAGTCCATTCTGAAGGAGATCAGCCCTGGGATTTCTTTGGAAGGAATGATGCTAAAGCTGAAACTGCAGTACTTTGGCCACCTCATGGAAAGAGGTGACTCATTGGAAAAGACTCTGATGCTGGGAGGGATTGAGGGCAGGAGGAGAAGGGGACGACAGAGGATAAGATGGCTGGATGGCATCACTGACTTGATGGACCCAAGTTTGAGTGAACTCCGGGAGTTGGTGATGGACAAGGAGGCCTGGTGTGCTGTGATTCACGGGGTCGCAAAGAGTCGGACACAACTGAGAGACTGAACTGAACTGAGTGTCAAAAGAAAGGAAATAATTATGATGGAATCTAGAAAAAGTACAACTGTTGAGTATGATTATTTTTTAGCATTATTGCACATAGTTTCTTTTTTTTCCCCCTTATTTCCTCCCATCCTTCTTTCCTTCAACCTTCCCTTCCTTTCTTTACATTCATTAAGAGCCAACTACATGCCTTATCACATTTACATAAATGATAGTGTCTTTACCTTCAGAGAGCTCGTAACTTAGCTAGAAAAGACAAATTAATGTAAAATGGTGAAATAAAATATGATAAAAACAAACACTCAGAGATGGGCAGGAAGAATATTGGGTAAGGAGGCTTTGGGAAGGTCATATTTCAATGCAGCTTTGAAGGACATGTAGGAAATATGCAGGAAGGAAAGTCTGATCCTTGTTATTCTGCCTTGCTCAGAAGACAAGTTTCACTTTCATGATAAAAAACTAAATTAAAATGATCTTCTTTATTTTCCTATGTTTTTATTCCCTGGTTAGTTTTATTATTATTTTTCAACATTTTATTTCTATTCTGGGCAAAGAGATAGAACTGGGATGACTGATCTGAGATGAGAGGACAGAGGCTTTTCTTATTACAAACAAATGTGTTCACATTTTAATTTATAACTTTTTTTTGTTTTGTTGAGTCAGTGAGTCTTTGAGGTCTACATTTTTGGTGGATTAAAATATGGTTTCTATATGAGGAAAACTTCAGGTGAAATTTGGGTACAGATTCAATTCTTGATGGTCAAATGATTCTTTCTATCCCACAAAACCAGCTACTTCATAGGCTCGAGCATGACTGCAGAAACCCTGGAGGAAAACATGCCTCCTGCACAGAAGAAGAGAACATTTGATCAGCTTGGGTTAAGACACTCTGCTATTCCATCTGTAGCAGACAAAAAGAAAATGTAATCCTTGCCTAAGAAAGAGAATTGAGAGTTATAGGCTGAAAAAGTCTTGAGGGAGGAAAAAATCTTGTAAACTGAAAATAATTCTATTTTAAATCCCATGTTGAACAAGTGAGCAGATGTGGGAAAGGGAAGTGTTGAACAGAGAGGTTATGAGAATGAATACTTCATAAGCTTTACTGATTAAAAAGGTAACTCTTCATTTCAACCTACTGGCAGAGCTGAGAATACTATAATTCAAAAAATCTTTTTCAATACATTTGGATTGAGTAAAATATTAAAAACTTTTTCCATTACAGTCCTTCATAAGGGCAAATCGATTCACTGGAATACAACCTCGTATTCCTTGAAGTTTTGATGTCCATTTTATTGGACAAGTGGTCTTCATTTTCCAAGTCTAAAAGAACAAATAGCAATCTATCTCCTGTGTGAGGAAAGGCTACACTGTGAAAGAGGCATGCATGGATGCTTCCGTATTTTTTCCTTCTTGAAGCTATGATGATCTATACAAGCATAATTAGTAATTAACACAATCCAGAAGAGTGCTTGGTTTACAGTGGCATTCGAAGGTTCCTAAAGTGCACAAACATGCAAATAAATGCCAATAAAACAGGCTCATTTCTTTGGGTTAATTATCATTTTTATCTTCTAGAAACTATCTTTTTATTTAGGTTCATAAAATATTGTTACTTTACAAAAAGTCCAATGTAATATCCTGGGGACTTTATTAGACATTTCACATTATTTAGGTCCTATTGTTTAAAATTGTCTTGCATCTTAAATAATTGTTTAAAAAATAAAATATTTTTACTGAAATCCAAAAAAAAGGAATATATGTATTATATATAGATAGCTGATTTACTCTGCTGTACAGCAGAAACACACTTAAAACAACTATACTCCAATAAGGGACTTCCCTGGTGCCTCAGAGGTTAAAGCGTCTGCCTCCAATGTGGGAGACCCAGGTTCAATCCCTGGATCGGGAAGATCCCCTGGAGAAGGAAATGGCAACCCACTCCAGTATTCTTGCCTGGAGAATCTCATGGACTGAGGAGCCTGGTGGACTGCAAGTCCATGGGGTCACAAAGAGTCAGACACGACTGAGTGACTTTACTTACTTACTTACTATACTCCAATAAAATTAATTATGGAGATGACTGATTATAATCTTTTCCTAAAGTTTTTTTTAGCATATGGTATATCCATTTTAATTTTGATATATAAAATAATTTTCTACAAATTTTAACATACAAAATGAAATGGTTTTAATCCTTTTATATTTTGTTACTATTATTGCTTAGATTCACTTCTCATTAGATAATTATTGACTGATTCATGTTTTCTACTGCAAATTCTGTTACAGGTTGGCCAAGAGTCTGTTTCTTATAGATGGAAACAATAATATTCCATTTACTCAGCTGGTTTGAAGATGTTTGCATTAGGAGTTCTAATGACTCTTCTTTTCTCCTATCTATCTTACCTTTTTATTTTTTAATTGTAGTTGTTATACAATATTACAGAAGTTACAGGTGTACAATACAGGGATTCATAATTTTTAAAAGCTATACTCCATTTATGTTGGTGTTTTAGTGGCTAAGTTGTGTCCAACTCTTTTGTGACCCCATGGAATGTAGCTCCCCATGGAATGCTCCTCTGTCCCTGGGATTTCCCAGGCAAGAAGACTGCAGTGGGTTGCCATTTCCTTCTCCAGGGGATCCTCCTGACCCAGGAATGAACCCCAGTCTCCTGCATTGGCAGGCAGATTCTTTATCACCTAGTCATCAGGGAGGCCCACATTTATAGTTAATATAAAATATTGGCTATGTGTTTTATATAGTTAGTATAAAATATGGCTATTTTACATATTGTAAAATATGTCCTTGAAGCTGAACTTGCAGCTAACAGCTTGCACCTTCTCAGCCCCCACCCCTGCATTACCCCTCCCACCTTCCATCTCCTGACTCGTAACCACTGTTAATTCTCTACATCTGTGAGTAATGACTCTTGCGAAAAATAAAAGCATTATTGAGTTACAATTCACATGCTATAAAATTAATTCTTTTAAAATGTACCATTCGATGGTTTAGAATATATTCACATAATTGTGGATTCCAGAACATAGTTATTCCTCCTCTGCACTGCCAAAAATTCATAGTCCTGAACTGCAGCCTGCCAGGATCTTCTGTTCATGGAATTCTCCAGGCAAGAATACTAGAGTGAGTATTCTTCTCTAGGGGATCTTCTCATCCTAGGGACGGAACTTGGGTGTCCTGCATTGCAGGCGGTTTCTTTGCCATCTGAGCCCCCAGCAAGCCCTTTTTCACTTACCACAAAAAAATCATACCAATTAGTAGTCACTTTCCATTTCTCCCTACCCCTAGCCCTTGGCAACCATTTTGTCTCAATGGATTTGCCTATTCTTGAAATTTCAGAGAAACTGAGTTGTACAGTATGTGGCATCTTTTGTGTCTGGCTTCTTTCACTTTGCACAAAGGTTTCAAGATTTATCCATATTGTAGCATGTGTCAGTACTTTACTCCTCTTTAGAGTTGAATGATATTTTGTGATGTGGCATTAACAAGGTACTAAAGGGATTTGTATGAAATTATAATCTTTTTTCCAAGATGAGAGATATTGGCTGTTTATATACTATATAATTTTTCCCTGGAGTGGAAGGGGACAATGATATTATGAGGTTTACAAAGAATCAAAAATGATGTGACACAGAGCGCAGAAGGGGAAATGAGAAAATACTTCATCTGCAAGAGGGTAAACATATCATGAGGGTGGGAGGGAAACAGCAGAAAATTGAGGTGGCTGTGCCTGATGGTCTTTACATCTCTGTGATATGGGAAGCTTGATGCTTCTCAGAGGATGCAAAAAGGAGAGTTGAATATATGAGCTTCCAAATAGTCTTCAAGGGGGAACTTGCAGGGGCTACCTGAGGCTATAATCCATACATTTAGAACAAAACTAATCTGCCTAGTTTTGAGTTTTTATTCAGCAAAGCTCAGCAGCTAAGTACTGGGGCAGAGAAGGAATGTTACTGGGTTGATTCTATTTTTGTGTCTTGTAGATTTAGAAATAGTACTGTGGGAAGACTTGATTACAAGAATTTGAGATCCTTGGCAAACAATAATTCTGTAGAACTTTATGGGATATAGGCTAAAAGAGAAAGAATGGAATACAATGGAGAGATGCTGATTGGGGAAAAAATGGAGAGTTGATGCACTGGACATGTCAACGACTCTAAGAACACATGAAGGGAAGGGAAGGTGATCCGAGCTCTGAAAGGATCAGAAGTTGTGATAATGAGGCTGGTATAGGATTAAGCTTTTCTTCCAAGAAAGCTATGATGAACCTAGACAGTAAAATGCAGAGATATTACTTTGCCAACAAAGGTCTGTCTACTCAAAGCTATGGTTTTTCCAGTAGTAAGGTATGGATGTGAGAGTTGGACTATAAAGAAAGCTGAGTGCTGAAGAATTGATGCTTTTGAAATTTGATGTTGGAGAAGACTCTTGAGAGTTCCTTGGACTGCAAGGAGATCAAACCAGTCGGTCCTAAAGGAAATCAGTCCTGAATATTCCTTGGAAGGACTGATGCTGAAGCTGAAACTCCAATATTTGCCAACTAATGTGAAGAACTGACCCATTTGAAAAGACCCTGATGTTGGGAAAGATTGAAGGTGGGAGGAGAAGGGGATGACAGAGGATGAGACAGTTGGATGGCTTCACTGACTCGATGGACATAAGTTTGAGCATGCTCTGAGAGTTGGTGATGGACAGGGAAACCTGGCATGCTGCAGTCCGTGTAGCATGTGCAAACAGTGCAGAGTCAGACATTACTGAGCAACTGAACTGAACTGATAGGATTAAAGGATTCAGAGGAGTTTGGAGCGATGGCAAGCTCAATTTGGAATCATGGGAATGAATGGAGGGCAAAGTGAATTCTGTTCAGTTAAGAAAACTGAGAGTCATCCAAATAAATCTTGAATTTTGGCCAACTCAATAGATGAACAGGATGAATCAGCTGCCAAAGTTATCCTCTATAGGTTAAGTTCATCAGTTCAGTTGCTCAGCCATGTCCGACTCTTTGTGACCCCGTGGACTGTAGCATGCCAGGCTTCCCTGTCTATCACCAACTCCCAGGGCTTACTCAAACTCAAGTCCATTGCTTAAGTGACACCATCCAACCATCTCATCTTCTGTTGTTCCCTTCTCCTCCTGTCTTCAATCTTTCCCAGCATCAGGGTCTCTTCCAATGAGTCAGTTCTTTGCATCAGGTGGCCAAAGTATTGGAGTTTCAGCTTCAGCATCAGTCCTGACAATGAATATTCAGGACTGATTTCCTTAGGATGGACTAGTTTGATCTCCTTGCAGTCCAAGGGACTCTCAAGGGTCTTTTCAACACCACAGTTCAAAAGCATCAGTTTTTCAGCACTCAGTTTTCTTTAGAGTCCAACTCTCAAATTCATACATGACTACTGGAAAAACTGTAGTTAGACTAGACAGACCTTTGTCAGCAAAGTAATGTCTCTGCTTTTTAATATGATGTCTACGTTGGTCATAGCTTTTCTTCCAAGGAGCAAGTGTCTTTTAATTTCATGGCTGCAGTCACCATCTGCAGGGATTTGGCCCAGAAAAATAAAATCTACCACTGTTTCCGTTTTCCCCATCTATTTGCTATGAAGTCATGGGACAAGATGCCACTATCTTAGTTTTCTGAATGTTGAGTTTTAACCCAACATTTTCACTCTCTTCTTTCACTTTCATCAAGAAGCTCTTTAGTTCTTTCTGAGTGTTAGACAGGAGCCCAATTTCAGGTCCTGGAAGGGGTCCCCCTTCCTGCAACATATCCATCTAGGCTACCAAGAAATCAGTGAGACATATGAAATGATGTGTTTGATAGTTCAATTAATGTGAAATGATTTAAAATACCTTCTGGGTGGTTGAAAGAAGAGAAAGGTTGCATGACATCTGCTCCAAACTCAGAGCAACAAGGTCCTGATAACTGTTTATTTCAATCTGAAAATTCCCAAAGTCTGGAAGTTGAAGTTTCCATTGAACTGGGGTAGGCAATAAATTTCAGAGTTTAATTTCCTCAAGCCTTTGCTCACTCTTAGGACACTGAATCAGTCATTGGTAAATCCAGTTCCACCACTAGATATTATGTATCTTTGTGAACTTTACTTCAGTTCTATAAACATCATCTACCTCTCTTTTAAACTAGTAACTTGTACCATCTTTTTTGTGGGGTCATTGTGTTCTAAACATTTAAATTCTTTATGCTTAAACTTTCTTCAAGCTCAGTAATGAATGCTAGTGAATCTCTGTATGTGGATGGACTGTAAAAGCAACTACTAGAACTTTGTGCAGTCATTTTACAGGATGTGGACCAAGAAGAAAAAAAGATTGGTCTGCAGAGATAGCAAATAATCAAACAGATGAAAAAGAAGCCAAGATGAAGGACTTCAATATCTTTTCTTTTTAAGCACAAATTTTATCCTGAAAATGGCTATGTTCATGCTCTTACTGTTTTTATAATTATTCTTTAAAATATTCTGGAGTTGTTTTCTGACACTGCAATTGAAAAGTCTCAAATAACACACACTTAGTTAGATTAAAGGCTTGTCCTTGTTGGAGAAGACAGCCAAAGGTATACTGTTGTCAATTTGAAAGGAGTGAGAGATGAGAGATGGGAAAGACTTCACTGATATTAGCTGAGTTTTGAATGATGATAGTGTTAATCTATTGGATAGACTGGGAAGTTAGGAAGAGAACTGTAGAGACAGTTGGACAGAAAAGCAAAAACTCAGGACTTGATGGGTGACTTAGTGATTCTGCACTCTTCCATCTGCTAATCCTTAATCATCTTAGACTGAATTATAAAGTTCCTGGGTACATAGACAACATTGAAAACAATGTCTTTAAAAGAAAAAGAAAGCACCACTCTTTCATTACATGAAATTTCTTGTTAGAACCTGAATGATGGGTTCTGGTAAGGAACAAAATCCAGCAATTAAATCAAATCCATTAAATTAAATCAAATCACCACAATGAGTTGAAAGGTGAGTACATTTTATATCTATGGGAGTAAAAAAATGAAAGAAGGCCCAAAGAAGTGTTTTCCATTCATATCCTCTGCAGATATAATTTTTAAGCTTTGAAATATCTTGTTTCACTTCAGTAGATATAGAAAGCCAAGCATTTTAAAATGAAAGGATTTCCAGTTTACCCCACCATTGTCCTAATTGTTGGAGCTTGAAGTTCTTCTGGAGGGGTGGTCTTTGAATCAAAGACTGAGCACTGTTGCTTTTGTCAATCGGGTCTTCTGCTGGACCCTGCTTGACTTTCCATCTCTTATCTAATGAGTTGTTCCCAGATGAGAAGAAATCTGGCAACCCTTCAACTGTAAGCAATACTCTAGCTCACAGAATGTCTTAGAATGTACAAGCTATTGCTCTTCCAGTGATTACCAGATTCTGGTCTCTAACATCATACATGACTGTATGTCACAGACTATGATGTGGCAAGAAAGGTATATGTTCACTTACCTTTTCCTGATCCATGTTCATTCCTGAATGAGGAGCACCTTTGGAATAAACATGAATAATGGAGTTAATTTATGCTGTGAAATGCTATCAGTCTTTATTTTATGTCTTATAGATTTTCTACTCTTAAAGAGTCTCAATATCTCATCTTATTCAGTAACTCAATGAATAGACCCAGCTATAGACTCTCTTCGGAGAAGGCAATGGCACCCTACTCCAGTACTCTTGCCTGGAAAATCTCATGGACGGAGAAGTTTGGTAGGCTGCAGTCCATGGGGTCGCGAAGAGTCGGATACGACTGAGCAACTTTACTTTCACTTTTCACTTTCATGCATTGGAGAAGGAAATGGCAACCCACTCCAGTGTTCTTGCCTGGAGAATCCCAAGGAGTGGGGAGCCTGGTGGGCTGCCGTCTATGGGGTCTCACAGAGTCGGACACGACTGAAGTGACTTAGCAGTAGCATAGACTCTCTTATGTAACTTACAAAAGATGGAGCCTTGATTCCTATCATCAAGGAAAAATAGAAAGACTCAAGGAACATAAAACAAGGAGAAAAGATGGAGAATGATCTGAGTGAAGTAAGTACCATTTAATCATTAGAAGTGCATTTCTATGGACTTGAGATGTTATCTGCACATTCTTATAATCTGTGTTTCCATCACTGTTTAATAGCAAAGGTGTTTTCTCTTCATTGCAGGTCCCTTCACAATTTTTAGCACCAAAAAGGGATTAGATTTCTGTTCTTATGTTATAGATCGCATTCCTGCCTGTCTTCAATCTTATATTTTACTCCTGCCTTGCTGGAATGGTCAAGCTCTGATCAAACTGATTGGCAACCAAATAGGTTGCATCAGTAGATATTAAGTTAATTTAAACTGATTTTATCATTAAGAATGCCCATGAGGATATCGCAGTTTTATTGACATTTTTAAAGCTATGCAATTGCAAAGTATAAAATGTTAATCAATCTGATAGTAACTTATTTTAATTTGCATTTCTATAAAGTTAAGATTTTTCACATCTTTTCAAAAGTGTATCGGCCATTTATTTTTCTCTGTGTTTACTTTTTCATGTTCTTGATAATATTTCCTGTTGCTTTGTTTTGTTCATTTGTCTTTTCTATATTAAGAAATGTATCTATACCTGTCACTTTTGTTACAAATTATTTTTCTAAGTTGTTTTGTCTTTTGACCTATTATTATATATACACTCAGATATAAATTAAGATTAATATGAGAAGATGGTAAGCTAACTGGATAAAAATAACCTTATAAAATTCATTAGGCTTTATCTACATTGGAAATGACTTGTTTGTATTGAAAATGAAAAAATAAAACAGTGACAAAACTATATGATGCTGTGGGATAAACTTTAAAAGATAATTCAGTATTACTATATAGAAATCTACATATTATACTAAGGGATGTAAGGTGATCTGAACAAAGTTCAAAGCATACCAAGTTGCAGGATATAAAAAATCAATTTTTGATTCCTAAATATATACATTTAACAAATTGCCTTTTCATATTATTTTGTTTGTTTGTTCTTGAAATGGGATACCAAATCTAAAATTCAAATGGACAAATACACATTGAATAATAGCACCCAAAATTATGAAACAGTCAAATACTGAAAGGCCTATCATGTGTTCCAAAAGTCTCTGAAATAAGTAGAATGAGACCAAGAAGTAGATAAACAGGCCAGGAGAGAAGAGCAGCATCCACAAATATACCCAGTATATACAGAAAGGATATGCAGGACTAAACATGGTGTTTTAATTCTGTTCTGGAAGAGGGTGATTCATTTAATGTATTGCTGGCAAAAATGCCTCTCCATTTGGAAAAGTACAAGTATAGACTTCTCATCACATTATGGAGAAAGGGAAATTAGCATAGATAATAACAAACATTAGAGCCAAAAAGTTTGGAAGAAAACACAAACATTTAAAAGTCATAGAAGCCAAAAACTTTACAATGAGAGGCATATTTGACTATATAATGATTGAAATGTGTGTAAATCCAAAGAAATTATAAATAAAGTTAAAAACAATAATGTGGGGGAAATGTCTACAGTATTAAGTCAGATAAAGGTTAATATACAGACTTTACAAAGACCTCCGATGTACTAATAAGAAAAATAGAAGTCAGTCAATTAAAAAGAGGCTATGTATATATATATATATATATATATATATATATATATAAAAATAGATAAACAGGCAACTCTGAGGAAATCCAAATGCCAGTAAAAAGATTAGTGAAAAGTGGCTTAACTTTCATTGTAACAAGTGTAAATTAAAAACTATAGAGTCTACTTTCTCCCTTTTAGATTGTCAAAAAATAGAGATAAAAATTACTGCTGTCAAAAACATGAGCAAAGGCACTTACATAGTACTAGTAGTAGTTGTGGGTTGTCATGTTGTAACAATTAAAATTAGTAAGAAATATGTGTGTGTATATATATATATACCCTTACGTGATATATATATACATACATACACACCCCTTATGTATCTGTGTATGTATGTATGCATGTATGTGTGTATGTGTGTGTATATATATATATTCACTTATATAATGACTATCAGAGATGGGATTGCTATATAAAAGGATATATATATACACACATATGCATGTGTGTATACACACACACACACACATACATACACACACATACACCCTTTTATATAGCAATCCCATTTCTGGTAGTCATTATATAAATGAAAGCACTAATATGTAAATATGTTACCCTATAATATTTATTGCATTATTTTTGTGGTGACAGAAAACTGGAAACAATATCTATTTATATGGAAATAGCTAGAAAACTGCCGAGCATATTTGAGAATCAATTAAAATTAACCGGTTTTCTTTTCTGTTTTTGATTTTTGCTTTTGTTTGCAGAAGATCTTCTAACACATCAATATCGAGGCCATAACAATTGCTTTTCTTCCCCCAGCATTATTGAGATATAATAATTGACACTTAATTTCTAAATATTTCAAATGTTGTTAGCAATTCTACGGGATATTACATAGCTATCATAAAATAAGTTTGATCAATATTTATTGATCTGAAAGGATGCCCATGTTTTTGAATAAGAAAAGTTAATTTGTTATGGTAAAAACGTAACTAATTTGTTATGGTAAAAACAAAAGATAGAAAGAAAACTAGACAGAATTGGAGATGGAAGCCAGGAAAAGACAAGAGAAGGTGAAGAAAGGGAAAATGCTTTAGCCAAATGGAAAAAAAAAGGGTAGAATATTAAGAAGTGGAAATTCTACCTATCTTTATTTCCTTATGTACCTTTGGACAAAGACTAGAAGGCATAAAATGAGGAAATGGAGAAAGAATGTTAGCGTGTTTAAAGCTCTGAGTTTTTGCACACTGAAGATGACAAGTCCATTTGATTTAATCCAACACTTCTCAAACTTATTTTACCATAGCATCTTTCAAAAACAGTCAAATAATATTTGACATCTAGTCGAAGAGCACGCTGCTGAATATGGTCTCCTGGAAAGTGGCGACCATATGATGTTTTCCCACATGCCCAAATTCCAAGGAGAAATCCTCAGACCAGCAGGCATTCATTAGTGGTTTTCAGTGACAAGCTTGTGTATACCTTTCAGCCTCAGAGCGACTCTGAGCCCTAACACAAGCCATATATCAGTCATTTCCAGCAAAAGCAGTGCAGCCTGGGGGTCAGAGCACAGCCTTAGGCTCTTAATCTCTCTAAATGTTAGCTTATCTGTAAAATCAGGATGACAATATCTCAGTTTTGTTGTGGGGTTTCAATAAAGCAATGAAACCCTTCACTTGACACACAGGAAGTTGTCAGAAAATAATAGCAATTGTTGAGACATATTTATTATGTCTCCTTGGTTGTATTTGCAACAGTTTCTGAGACGAGAACTCAGGGAAAGTTCCTGTCATATTTACCAACTCCCCTCTCCATGGCACCAGTTTTAATGGCCAGGTATCGCATGACAGATGGAGAAGGGTATGGCAACCCACTCCAGTACTCTTGCCTGCAGAATCCCATGGACAGAGGAGCTGGCGGGCTACATTCCATGGGGTCACAAAGTTGGACAGGACTGAAATGACTAGGCATCACATGACTGAGAATAAACTGAATAGCTGAGTTGGGCATCTTGTTGTGATGGGATCATTAACAGTACTTTATTGATATTGAGCTGAGTCTGACTGCTGTTTGCTCTGTAATATTTGCTATCCCTTTATCCTTATTAAGGGGCTTCCCTGGTGGCTCAGAGGTTAAAGCGTCTGCCTCCAATGTGGGAGACTCGGGTTCAATCCCTGGGTTGGGAAGATCCCCTGGAGAAGGAAATGGCAACCCACTCCATTATTCTTGCCTGGAGAATCCCATGGACTGAGGAGCCTGGTGGGCTGCAGTCCATGGGGTCACAAAGAATCGGACACGACTGAGTGACTTTACTTACTTACTTACTTACTTATCCTTATTAAACAATTCCAGTCTTACTCTGCAATGCCACAGGCCCAGCTGTATGGCCACTCTGCCCAACCTCTCCTTCATCATCAGGGCCCTGCAATTCTGTCGAAATGTTATGAATGACTTCCTTAAGGCTACCTAAAAGGAACTGGCTCATCTGGAAGAAACATTTCTCCTGCTTTCTCCTCCTATCTTTTCAGATAACAAAAGTGCTTATACAAATACTGTAACTCTAACGATCTCATGAGATAATTTTATAAATAAAAACCACCCATGGAATGGTATGACAAAATTTCAAGGACTGTACGCTCTTTATTGCAAGGAAGCTGCCTTATTAATTCTGCAATGTTTATCTCTGGATGCCTTTCACACAAGGCAGAAATAGTCTGTATTACGTAGGCTGTTCCTTTCTTGGGGTTCTTGTTATATGCAACCATACCTAATGTAACCGATACATTTTCACTTCCTTAAGTTCCACAGTTTAAAGCTTGTCAGGAGTGAAGAAGAGGTTTAAAAAATGGTATTTAAATTTGTTAGATATTTTCTAAGAAGCATAAAATAAAATTTAAAACATATCATCCTCAATAACTCATGGTACAGTTTTGATAAAAGTGTTGGATATACCAAGGTTGTCAGTAAAGCAAGGTTTTGATTAATTTTGTCACAAAATTCCTAGGAATGTTCAATTTCACATCAAGGCTTTCAAGCCAATTGCAAAGCCACAAATGTTACTGCCTACTCAACTTCAATAGCCAATGCCATAATGTTACCCAAAGCTTCCAAGTGCTTAGGGGGCAGAAAGAGAAAGGGAAAAGAATATAAGAAAGTGAAAGCTTTGGGGGTGAATTAGCCTAAACAGACAATCAGAGTGATTCACTTCTAAGAACAACTGAGAACAGTTACAATGAATAAATGGAAACTTGGAACCTAAATAACAATAGAAGAAATTTTATTAAGCTAATTGGTTAACACACCAGAACTTCTAAGAGTTTAAGAATACAGATTTTGGGGCTTCAAGCTATATCTATTTAATAATTTTCTCTGAAAATAGAGTTTATGAATTTTAAAGCTTTCCTAAAGATTGTGGCTCAGAGGTTAAAGTGTCTGCCTCCAATGCGGGAGACCCGGGTTCAATCCCTGGGTTGGGAAGATCCCCTGGAGAAGGAAATGGCAATCCACTCCAGTATTCTTGCCTGGAGAATCCCATGGACAGAGAAGCCTAGTAGGTTACAGTCCACGGGGTCGCAAAGAGTCGGACACGACTGAGCGACTTCACCTTCAAAGATTTTGAAGCACAGCCAATAGAGAGTCACTTAGTTAATTCAGTTTGTGACTGATTATTTTCTCTTATTTAAGTCTTACAAAAACCACTGTGGCTGCTTTATTTTCTCCATTTTATAGATAAGAAAAATGGGGCCCAAAGAAATTAAGTGACATATCTAACAATCCAGAAAAAGCGACATTTTGCTGTTTGTTTTTTTTTTTTAACATGGGTTGTTTGTCTCTTGTCTTTTTTCAAGAGCAGGTTACATGCAGGTTCAATTTCTGGGTTGGGAAGATGCCCTGCAGAAAGAAATGGCAACCACTCAGTGTTCTTGCCTGGGAAATCCCATGGACAGAGGAGCCTGGTGGACTATAGTCCATGGGGCCACAAAGAGGACAAGACTGAGCAACTGAGCACAGCACACGTTTACCAAGTGTTATAGCAATTTATAGAGAAGATGCTGGATTTGTTGTGGAAAGTCAAGAGTAAAAATGCAGTTTTACCAACTTTGGCATTTTTTTCCATGAGAGTTATCTCTTCTATCACCTTTTGGTAGGTTCTCAGATCTGATGAGGGGCTATGATAAAAGAGGACAAGGAAACAATACAATTTATGGAAGACTGCTTTGTTGTATCCTATTTGTTAACGGAAATTACAAAGCAAAGAAATTTCAGTTTAACAGAAAAATTTTACTTTGATTTATGGCTTGTAATCTAGTAAAGATGGTGGAAACGATACACACACAAACGTGCACAAGAAAATAAGGCTGATTTCATTAAACATTCAAGTGAGGCCATAAAGAAGAATTACACTTACACATATATAATGGACACTTGTAACTAGGAATGGACAGTGAGGAGAAAGATTTCAACCAGAGAGGTTCAGTTCTCCCGCTCAGTGATGAGATCAGGTAACAGTTTTCTACCTCAGATATGCAGATGACACCACCCTCATGGCAGAAAGTGAAGAGGAGCTAAAGAGCCTCTTGATGAAAGTGAAAGAGGAGAGTGAAAAAGTTGGCTTAAAGCTCAGCATTCAGAAAACGAAGATCATGGCCTCTGGCCCCATCACTTCATGGGAAATAGATGGAGAAACAGCGGAAGCAGTGTCAGACTTTATTTTGGGGGCTCCCAAATCACTGCAGATGGTGACTGCAGCCATGAAATTAAAAGGCGCTTACTCCTTGGAAGGAAAGTTATGACCGACCTAGATAGCATATTCAAAAGCAGAGACATTACTTTGCCGACTAAGGTCCGTCTAGTCAAGCTATGGTTTTTCCAGTGGTCATGTATGGATGTGAGAGTTGGGCTATAAAGAAAGCTGAACACTGAAGAACTGATGCTTTTGAACTGTGGTGTTGGAGAAGTCTCTTGAGAGTCCCTTGGACTGCAAGGAGATCCAACCAGTCCATCCTAAAGGAGACCAGTCCTGGGTGTTCACTGAAGGGACTGATGTTGAAGCTGAAAATCCAATACTTTGGCCACCTGATGCAGAGAGCTGACTCATTGGAAAAGATCCTGATGCTGGGAAAGATTGAGGGCAGGAGGAGAAGGGGATGATAGAGGATGAGATGGCTGGATGGCATCCCCGACACAATGGACATGGGTTTGGGTGGACTCCGGGAGCTGGTGATGGACAGAGAGGCCTGGTATGCTGCAGTTCATGGAGCCACAGAGTCGGACACTAGTGAGCGACTGAACTGAACTGAGCTGAATGCCCAAGTGTGTTAGCTATTTTCATCAGGGAGATCATCTGCACGTGTCAGTAACAAAACCTCTCTCTATCTGAGGATGAATATCCCATTGTCTGAAAGTCTCAGCTCATATTGAGTTACATTTTAACTATTTTCATAAAGTATCTTTAGTAATCTATTTATACATGAGGACTTTGACCTCCATGGAGAAGAGGCTTCAAGTAAAGTAGTAGCTTTATCTTTGGTGTTCCAAATGCTATGGAATGACTTTCAATATTCAAGGTTTACCAAAGCACAAAAACCTAATCTTCTTAACTGTGAGTCATTTAATTGGCAAAATCAAATATTAGGTCAAAGATAAACTTGCACTTGGTATTTTTTAAAACATATATTGACCATCAAGCAATCCAAAGGCTTTAAGTAGTAAGAGGAAAAATATCTATTGAGAGCATGTTTCTATAAAGAGAAATTCAAATATGTAGAATTCTCCTGTTTATTATATACGATAAGAGTAAATAGCAGAAGGGTACAAAATTACAAATTGATATAAATTCAAGAAACAAAACATTCTCATGTAAACATATCTCTATGTCAACTAGAAGTCATTAAAATGAGAAATAAATAACATT
The DNA here is from genome assembly GCA_006408695.1 of Aepyceros melampus. Lineage (NCBI taxonomy): Eukaryota > Metazoa > Chordata > Mammalia > Artiodactyla > Bovidae > Aepyceros > Aepyceros melampus. Next base: position 50,756 of record SJXQ01007017.1, on the reverse strand, counting down.
TTAGAAATAAAATATTCTTTATGATACAATTAATTCCTTATCTTGTTTTATTTCCTTCTTTTATTATATGCATTTCTATTTACTAGTACAGTTTAAGAGAAACTTCCCTCTGGCATTTTAATCAAATAGAGGTCTTTTTTCTGATTATGACTCTTGAGTTATTGCTTTCCATTCATAGTACCAGTTTCTTAACTTGCTCTGTTTATTTTATGCAATATTCTCCAAATCAAGATCTTCAAAGAAATCTTCATGTGAATCAGTTAAAATATATTTTCTGATCTCTTTGGTCCAATCAAAACATAGTATTATTTTACATTTAATGATAGATGAGATTATTTTACACAGTTTTCAGAGGGGGTTGTATGACAATTAGTATATACCAGAAGTCACTGGAAGTTTTAGTGTAATGAAAGTCAATTAAGTTAGTCCTTTCTTTTTCAGCTTTATTGAGATATAATTCACATATAATATTGTGTAAGTTTAAGTTGTACAATGTTATGATTTGATAAATGCATGTATTGTGAAATGATTACTGCAATAGACTCAGTTAACACATCCATCATCTGACAAAAATGCCCTTTCTTTTTGGTGGGGGATATTTGAGATCTACTCTCAGTAACCTTCAAAAATAATATACAATATTATTAACTATAGTCATCATTTTATACATTAGATCTGAAGAACTTATTCATCTTAAACTTGGAAGTTTGTACATTTTCCCCTAATATCTCCTCATTCTACCAACCCCCAACCTCTGGCAACCACCAAGAAAATCTTTATTTCTATGAGTTTGGCTTTTTAAGATTTCACAAAAGAGGGATTTCATACAGTATTTGTCTTCCTCTCAGTTCACTCAGTCGTGTCCACCTCTTTGTGATCCCATGGACAGCAGCACGCCAGGCCTCCCTGACCATCACCAACTCCTGGAGTTTACCTAAACTCATGTCCATTGAGTTGGTGATGCCATCCAACCATCTCATTGTCTGTTTCCCCTTCTCCTCCTGCCTTCAATCTTTCCCAGCATCAGGGTCTTTTCTAAGGAGTCAGTTCTTCACATCAGGTGGCCAAAGTATTGGAGTTCCAGTTTCAACATCAGTCCTTCAATGGAACACTCAGGACTGATTTCCTTTAGGATGGACTGGTTGGATCTCCTTGCAGTCCCAGGGACTCTCAGGAGTCTTCTCCAACACAGCAGTTCAAAAGCATCAATTCTTTGGTACTCAGCTTTCTCTGTAGTCCAACTCTCATATCCACACATGACCACTGGGAAAACCACAGCCTTGATTAGACACCTGATGCCCTCAAGGTTCCTCTATGTTGCTGCAAATGGCAGGATCCTTCTATTTACAGCTTAATAATACTCAGTTATGTGTAAATCACATTTTTCTTATTTCTTTATTCACCTGTCAATGTACACTTAAGTTTCCACATCTTGCCTACTGAGAATAATGTTGCAATGAGCATGCGTGCCAACATTTCTTACAGATAGTGAGATTTCAATTATACCCAGAAGTAGGATTGTTGATGGCAATTGTATTTTTAGTTTTTGAAGAACTTCCATACTATTTTCTATAATGGCTAAAACAATTTACTTTCCTAGTAACGGTAAATGAGGGTTCCCTTTCCTTCCCAACCTTGCTAAAACTGGCTTTTCTTATTTATTTATTTATTTGGTTTTGATAAAACCATCCTCATAGGTCTGAGGGGATACTTCACTGTGGTTTTGATTTGCACTTCTCAGATCATTATAATGTTGACCACCTTTCATGTACCTACTGGCAATTTGTATGTCTTCTTTGGAAAAATATCCAGTTCTTCTGCCCCTTTTTAAAAACCTTTGAAAAACTATTGGAATATAGTTGGTTAACAATGTTGTGATAGTTTCAGGTGTACAGAAAAGTGATTCAGTTACACATATATACCTATCTGTTCTTTGTCAGATTCTTTTCCCACTTAGGTTGTTACATAGTATTGAGCAGAGTTTCCTGTGCTATACAGTAGGTCCTTGTTGTTATTCATTCTAAATATAGTGGTGTGTGCATGTCAATCCCAAATGCCCCCACCCTTTCAATATCATTTATTGAAGACACCATCCTTTTCCCATTGAGTATCCTTGTCTTCCTTGCTAGATATTACTTGATTGTATTTGTGTGGGTTTATTTATGGGCCCTTGATTTTATCCCATTGGTTTATTTTGCCCAAGTCCATTTTTGTCTATGCCTGTTTTTAATGCCAATATCATGCTGTTTTAATTATTACAGTTTCATAATACAGTTTGAAATCAGGCAATATAATCACTCTACCTTTGTGCTTTCTGAAGATTTCTTTGGCTAGTGGGACTTTTATGGTTATGGATGGATTTTGGGATTGTTTTTCTATTTCTAGGAAAAATGTTATTACATATTTCATAGAGATTTAATTGAATCTATAGATAGTTTTGGGAAATATGGATATTCAAAACGTTTACTTTTTCTAATCCTGGGACATGGAGTATCTTTCCATTTATTTGAATCTTTTTCAACTTCCTTTATCAGTACCTTACAGTTTTCAGTATACAGACATTTTACCTCCTTGGTTAAGTTTATTCCTAAGTATTTTATTTTTTACTATACTGTTGTAAATGGGATTGTTTTTCTATTTCTTTTTGAGATAGTTCATTAACAGTATACAAAAGTGCAACTTATTTTTGTATACTGATTTTGTATCTTTCAACTTTACTGAATTTGTTTATTGGTTTTAACATTTTGTGTGTGGAGTCCTTAGGACTTTTTACATATACTATCACATTATCTGCAAATAGAGACAGTTTTCCTTCTTCCTAATTTAGACCCTTTCAGTGTGATTTGACTGTGCATGTCAATGCTAAAAGTGGAAATAAGTAGGAGGGTACCAGGTTGCTCTCAAGAATTGCATGATTTACTATGGCTTGCAAATGCAAACTCAAGAATGCTCTTCAAATTGACATAGTTTATATCACCTGAATGATATAATTTTAAGACCTTGGTCATACTCCTTTCACAGAAATAGTCCTCAAGAGCTTATCACGGATGCCTGACATTCCACTGTTGTCAGATAACCCCTGTAGTTACTAAAATAACAGTTTCTGTTTGAAATACACTCTTGAGAAGTCATTTGAATAACTGTAAGACATTTTTAAATGAGGGAGACATAAAGATGAGAGGTATGGAACATATAGGAAGGAGGAAAAGAAAGGGCATTTGTATGTGAGAAAGAAGAATCAATAGTAATGCTGTATGCTACCAGATTCTGTAGCTTTAAGAGACCTTGGTCTTTGAGCTACTTCACTAAATGTGACCCTTGATGCTTACCATACAACTAACTCTTCATATTGCTTAAAGCATTTGGAATGCAAAAGAGATGTATTAATACATGCTCAGTTCAGTTCAGTGGCTCAGTCGTGTCCGACTCTTTGCGACCCCATGAATTGCAGCACGCCAGGCCTCTCTGTCCATCACCAACTCCTGGAGTTCACCCAGACTCATGTCCATTGAGTCAGTGACGCCATCCAGCCACCTCATCCTCGGTTGTCCCCTTCTCCTCCTGCCCCCAATCCCTCCCAGCATCAGAGTCTTTTCCAATGAGTCAACTCTTCTCATGAGGTGGCCAAAGTACTGGAGTTTCAGCTTTAGCATCATTCCTTCCAAAGAACACTCAGGGCTGATGTCCTTCAGAATGGACTGGTTGGATCTCCTTGCAGTCCAAGGGACTCTCAAGAGTCTTCTCCAACACCACAGTTCAAAATCATCAATTCTTCGGTGCTCAGCTTTCTTCATAGTCCAACTCTCACATCCATACATGACTACTGGAAAAACCATAGCCTTGACTAGACAGACCTTAGTCGGCAAAGTAATGTCTCTGCTTTTGAATATGCTATCTAGGTTGGTTATAACTTTTCTTCCAAGGAGTAAGTGTCTTTTAATGTCATAGCTGCAGTCACTGTCTACAGTGATTTTGACATGCTGGTCACCCAAAAATCGAAAGATTGGAAAGGTTCAAGCTTTCTCCTAAATTCTGTAACTGCGTTTCCATAGGTTTCAGACACCTTTACCAGGATGATGTACAGATACATTAAACTCAAATTTCCTTTCTCAATCTTTGCATTTCAAATGTCTACTACAACATTTTTAACATAATACTTTGTTTATATTTCTTGAGCTAATGAGTGTAAAATTTTTGTTGAAATTAATTTGCTTGTACGAGGTTATTATTGAATGACGTGTGGACCTGGTTAATCACAGAGGGTCAGATGTAGAAAAGATCCTCTCCATTGTCTAATTCAACCCACAGTTTCTCTTTGAGGAGAAAATGGCACACTTGGAAGCAAAATTAATTTTACCAGGGAGCAGAGGTAGGAATAGAACTCAGGTCTTCTTGACTCTCAGCCACACATACTTTCAAGTTTCAATTCTGCATAGAAATTTGGATCATTTGTTGCCTAATTAGTTCTTGGTTTAATCCTTCTTTCATACCCAAAGGCATTCTTTAGCTTCATAGCTAATTTATGTCAATATCCACTTATTAATCCCTTTGCTGATTTTAGATTCAATTAATGGCATGGAGTTTTATTTTTTTTTTTGCACTATTTCCCATTTCAGAAAAAGCACAGTTGAAACTGTTCAAAATACTCTTTATTTAACATGACACAATTTTTGAATACCTTGCAGTCAACCATCTCCCTAGGAAATATGCTCGATTTAAATGGTACTGACTTAATCTCAATGCACAGAAGTCCTTGTCACTTTGTAAAATATCTTGTGCAGTGGGAATCACTTTTTTAAAAGGTCAAAAATCTTTAGGGTTTAGTGAATCAATACCATCTATTCAAGGATGAGCTAGCGCCCACCTATTCATGACAGAAGACGTACACATCTATAAAAGATGGCTGTGGGAGAGGGGTGACACATTTTAATTTCAGGTAGAGTCGAATACAAACTTGCCACACTTGAACACACGAAGAGATAACACGTCATTGCCAAAGAATTTTGGAGAACAGGAAGCTTTAGCTGGTAGCACAAGAGGGATAAATATTACAAAAGAAAATGGATTACAGCTCACTCTGAAACTGTGATCACATCTTCTCTTGCAGTAATCTTAAATTCTAAGCATATGCTGGGGCTGTGCTTCATAAGCTCTAAAGTGGGTCATCATTGAACTCTGAAAAATATGTTGATGTAATAGAAAATAAAGTTATAACATAAATGATTTATGATTAGTTGGTATCCAATTCTTTGAACTAATATAAGGTTTAACTTTTAGCCATTTGTCTCAAAAAAGAGAGAATGAAATTATTTGTTAAGAAATAAAGTGTTAAACTTAATAGTATTTTGGAAGTAAAATAGTTAATTTTTGTAGTTTATTGTACACATGGACTGCTATTTTTAAATTCTAAAATAAATTCTCTTTAAATTCTTCAAGGAGTTACAAAGAAAATTTTCTTCAGAGTTTAATTCATGTTTCTGTGTCCTATCATAAAACTTCATTCTGTTAGGTACAACACAGAACAATATTTAGAGGTCAATGTCAAAATTCAGGGGTAGATATTCCTCTTTGCTTTACAATTTTTGGTGCATTGCCTTCTCAGATCACCTAATGTTTTCTGAGTGTCTACTTCATGCACATGAATTATATTTTGAGTAAAGGACTTAGGCTGACTCTTAGGGAAAAAAAATAACCTGTTATATATCTTTGCTACATAAATAGTAAATTTCAATTATAGGTTAAAATATAACTCAATGAACAACACTTTTTTTTTTTTTTAATGTCTAACTTCCCCCCAGCTTTTAGGATCATGGGGCACATGGGCTGACAAGAACCCTGTGGTTTGCATCATTTCTGTAAATTTCAGATGAGCTGTTGTCCAGCTTCTGTGTGGACACCCTGAGTGGTGGGAAAGGGAGGAGTTCTTAAACAGGCCCTTTGTTCTTCACACAACTGGTATTTTGGCTATGTCTTAAAAAAAAAAGCAATCACTGATGAAATAGTGGTCTAATTGGGATTTTGTTTAATCTCTGAAACATATCAGAGGTACTTTTTCTTCTTTGAGGCTGAAGCGAGATACAACAAAAAGAAAATTTTGGTTTACCTAGGGATTGGAATTACTGTATCAGTTCAGTTCAGTTCAGTCACTCAGTAGTGTCCAACTCTTTGCAACCCCATGGACTGCAGCATACCAGGCCTCCCTGTCCATCACCAACTCCCAGAATTTACTCAAACTCATGTCCATTGAGTTGGTGATGCCATCCAACCATCTCACCCTCTGTTGTTCCTTTCTCCTACTACCCTCAATCTTTCCCAGCATCAGAGTCTTTTCAAATGAGTCAGTTCTTCACATCAGGTGGCCAAAGTATTGGAGTTTCAGCTTCAGCATTAGTCCCTCCAATGAACACCCAGGACTGATCTCCTTTAGGATGGACTGGTTGGATCTCCTTGCAGTCCAAGGGACTCTCAAGAATCTTCTCCAACACCACAGTTCAAAAGCATCAGTTCTTCAGTGCTCAGCTTTCTTTATGTTCCAACTCTCACATCCATACATGACCACTGGAAAAACCATAGCCTTGACTAGACAGATCTTTGCTGGCAAAGTAATGTCTCTGCTTTTTAATATGTTGTCTAGGTTGGTCATAACTTTCCTTCTAAGGAGTAAACATCTTTTAATTTCATGGCTGCAATCACCATCTGCAGCGATTGTGGAGCCCCCCAAAATAAAGTCAGCCACTCTTCCCCCATCTTTTTGCCATGAAGTGATGGGACCAGATGCATGATCTTAGTTTTCTGAATGTTGAGCTTTAAACCAATATTTTCACTCTCCTTTCACTTTCATCAAGAGGCTCTTTAGTTCCTCTTCACTTGTCATCTGCATATCTGAGATTATTGATATTTCTCTCGGCAATCTTGATTCCAGCTTGTGCTTCATCCAACCCAGTGTTTCTCATGATGTACTCTGCATATAAGTTAAATAAGCAGGGTGACAATATATAGCCTTGATGTACTCCTTTTCCTGTTTGGAACCAGTCTGTTGCTCCCTGTCTAGTTCTAACTGTTGCTTCCTGACCTGCATATAGTTTTCTCAAGAGGCAGGTCAGGTGGTCTGGTATTCTTGCTCTTTCAGAATTTTCCACAGATTATTGTGATCCACACAGTCAAAGGCTTTGGCATAGTCAATAAAGCAGAAATAGATGTTTTTCTGGAACTCTCTTGCTTTTTTGATGATCCAGCAGATATTGGCAATTTGATCTCTGGTTCCTCTGCCTTTTCTAAAACCAGCTTGAACATCTGGAAGTTCAGAGTTCATGTATTGCTGAAGCATTACTGTATAAATAATGCTAAAGGAATCTAACAGATTTGGTCAAATACAGCTTCTTTTCCCTCAAATATACATGCACTCTAGACATCTATAATTTACAGATAAATATTGCTCTAGTCAGTTCAAGAACATTCTCAGGAGACCAAAGAGGCATCAATGCTTCCTGGAAGACTTTCTGTCTTCCCTCGCCTAAAGACAGTAACTACTAGTGCTTCACTGGCTACTCGACAAGCTATCTAGAGGCCAACCAGGCAGTCCAGTAGAGCTCTCACATCTCAGCCCATGCTGTCTCCCTATTTGAGTCTCTTTTTCCTGGTTAAAAGCAATTCCTTTTTTCTTGAGCAGAAACAATGGAATAACTTATGTACATATACATCAGCATCACCCTACATTTAGAAATAACCTCTTCTTTAGGCTTAGAGTCTTCATTTTCCCCATTGTTTGTCCCCCTCTCCATCCTAGGATAGTAGGGAAGTTCACAGCTTTCCAGCAGGAGCTTAGAAAGTGCCAACCTTTAGAGTGCCGGCAGAGAGTAGGTGATAAGCAAGTGGTGGTGGCCTGGATGCAGAGAAGTGGGATTCCAGAGGCTCAGGAGGAACTCCCAGGTACAAAGGGCATGAGGATGGAGGTGCTCCAGAGGGAACTGGGGTGTGAGGCTTCTGGAGTGCTCTTGCAGGTGGGAAGCTTTTGAGGCATGCAGGTTTCTATGGTAAGCTCCTATTAGGTGGAGGTTGCAAGGTGGCCTAGGTCTGGAATGGCATCTCAGGCCCAGCTCTGTCCCACGTCCTGACATCTACACCATGGCAATGCCAAGCTGCGCCAGAGATTGCAGAAGGGCCCCTTCCCTTTACAATGTCCCTCCCAGGTCCTGGAAACACTGCTCACTCTACAGGAGAAATGTTCCAAGGGATTACATCATTTATTATGGAACAGCTGCTGACATTTGTATTTTGAGCTGAGCCAGTGGTTTGTTAACCGGCAAGGAAGAACCAGGTGCGAGTCAACCTCTGGCCTTGCCCCACGGCCTTGCACAGATCCAGGGCTTCTGACTGCAAGCCTCACCTTCCTTAGAGGCCAGCACAAGGCCAGAATTGGGCAAAATGTGAGCAAGACAGGAAAATATTTGAAAGTCTGAAGACAGAACATGAGAAAATATGAGAGAGAATTTGCTGGTTTGAATGTATCTTAGCAAAAGAAATGTATGTTTCTTTGATTCTTGAAACATCAACAGAAGACCTCAATGATAGTGGCTTGGTCCATGACAGTTCTGGTTGTAAAACAACAACTTATGCCCTTAAATCTGACTTTGTGGCTTAAGATGTGAGTCAACTCACAATAGAAGTAACAGTGTTACTATGAGGAAAGTTTCATGTTTAAAAATATAAATAGAATACAGTCAAGTTTTTAGGCTGGAGGATGCTTTTAGTTATCAATTAGACATACAATTGATGTGGTTCAAGTTTAAATAAAAGCTATCAGAATAACAATGCAATAAATATCAAGTTGTTATTCATTAAAATTTGATTTGGGAAAATATCATGCATTGTTTTCTGGTGTTACAGGTTCAAACAATAACATAATTATAATGATTGATAGGGGCATCATTAAAACTTCAGAATGACTTTCCTTCATGAAATCAAGGTTCGAAACTTCTCCATAACATGTTATTATTCTGAACGACTTCTTGCTGCCATTTTTAAGCAGTCTTTATCCAAAAACAATATAAGAAAGAAAACAATCTTTCAGGAAGTAATAAAACTGTTTGATGAGTAATAAATAAAAAAATGAACAATTCTTAGATGCTGTATTAATTGAGTCCAAGCATTCAAGTTTAAATCATGAAAAACCTCACCATTTAGAGAAGCACAAATTTAGAAATTAGAACTCATGAAACCAAATTTAATATAGATATTGTGGAACATAGATTCTAAAATTGTATAAATAAATTGTACTATGGTAATTGGGAACATGATGGAGTGAAATAAAAACTATTTGGTCCTATCTGGAATCTTACAGTTTTATTGCTTCTTGTCATTTCTAGATAAATAGAATATAATTTTCCCACAACTGATGGCACATTTCAAAGGAATCTTTCATGTCTGGATTTAAGTTTTAATTACTACAATTTTACTTCTTTATTCTTTCAAAGACATTTTTATTTTGAAATTGCTATAAATTTATTTTTATAAGAACAGTACAAAGTGTTTCTGGTACCTTTAGTCAGTCCCCCAATGATTCCCTCTTACGTAGTTATAGTACAATATTAAAACCAGGAAACTGAAACCAGTACCCTGCATGTATATAGTTTTATATCATTTTGTCATATATGTAGATTCATGTAAGTACCACTGCAATCAAGATATAAAACTACTCCATCACCACAAAAAGACCTACCGCTTAGTCACATCCATCTCTCCTTCCTCATCATCCCTATTTGGGGAATGTCATATGAATGGAATCATACAGGATATGACCTTTGGGATGTAGCATTTTGCACTCAGCATAATGTCATTTTGATACATCTAAATCCATCTAAGCGGTGTATATTAATAGACTGCTCACTTAAAATTGCTGAGTAGAGATTCATTCATTCTCACAATGGCTTTTGACTGATACAGATTTTGGTCCCAGGCATGGTCTCTCTTGTTATAACGAGGCATAGGAAAATTACCTAGATATCACCACCTGTATGAGAGGAGTACAGTAGCCAGAGAAAGAAAATACCAAGGGAAATTGAGACATGTTCAAAAAATCTTTCAGCTTTGTAAGGCCAAAGTACTTGCAGAATAAAAAGTCACATGTAAATATTTAAAACCAATTTTGCTTTGAAACTTAGAATTAAAAATCTGTTAGAAAAAGGATCTATGTAATGCAAGAATAAAAAACAGGGTTATATTAAGCAGTTTTTGATAACAAAGATTAATAAGAATGATGTCATATTCCTCTTAGAAATTACATTTCAAAGAAAAATACTCACTTAAATGGGACTTGTACCCCTTACTATGACATATTTAAATATTTAGACTCTTCAATAAAACACTTCTTTTCATAAATAACATGAATAGAAACATGAAAGGATAAACGTATCTCCTTCACAACATGTAATTTGCAGAGACAACAGAACTGATACCAAGACTTACCGCCTGGTGGCAGTATTTCCTAGCCACATCCTTCAAGTGGGTGGGCATTAAGAGTAGGGTAGGAGAGAGGCAGTTTTGAGAGGTTTAAACCTGCCAAACTTAAAGTTCAGAGATAGAAGAGACTTCACACAGCTAGTTGTGGTTGGCTAAGTTGTTTCTACCTGATTAGACAAAGGAAGCTGGAGACAGTGTGCTTTCACGGAGAAAAAGTTTTGAAAACAATTCTGGTCCCTGTTAGTTTTCCAAAGTTTTACACAGTGGTGGAAATCTAACAACATTGTTGGAACTAACAATATTGTTCTTTAATTTAGCATTTCCTAATATGTTTATGGAACCATGCCAAACTATAGCACAATAAAAGAACTTTTCTAAAGAGTGTAAAAATAACACAGCTTCTCCTACTCCCTCAGAATACTAAAGATGTATTTTCTTTTTCTTTTTTTTTTAAAGATTTATTTTCTTTAGTGGGGTGAAATACAGGGTTTTTGAAATGGGGAACACCAGTTGGAATTGAAAATGGATATACTATGTTGAACATTGATTAAGTGAATATAGGCAATATGAAGCTGATAAACTCTAGTCCCAGTTGCTTATTTGCCTCCTAGAATTGAATAGTCAGTCTTTTATTCTTTGAACAGGAGAAGAGAAGTACCTTCTCTGTAGAGTCTTACCATTTCAAGTGGAAAGTTTTAAAGGTATTGACATCCCTAGTTATTCAATAAAATGGTTCTGTCTGCCCTCCCATGATAAAGTTAATGCTTGAGAGACTTAACCCATATACTAAGTGAATCAACTCTTCATTTCTTACTCTTAAATAAGAACAGACCACTGAGCATTGCTGGATAACTGAGGTAAGCCTCTTACATAATCAAAAAATAGAGACTAAACAAGGGAAGGAGGGAAAAAAGAAATTTTGAGGCAACAGATTATACAGAAAGGAGATGATTTAAAAAATACCACCATGAACATTCTTAGAGAGGTAAAGAAGACACTATCATCATATCACAAGATAAGAACAGATGCAGTTAAAAATGGCCACGCAGGGAACAAAGAGCTTCTTGGAATTAAATGTGTGCTAGCAGAAAAGAATAGTAACACAACCGCAAGTGTTGAAAAATATATTTCCCAGGAAGCAGAACTAAGAAATGGAAAAACAGAAAAATAAGCTAGAGAACCAGGACCACAGGTATATTATCTGAATAACAGAAATTTTAGAAAGAGACAACACAGGAAATGGAAGAAAAGAACTATGAAGGCAATAATTGAAAGAATTTTCCCAGAATTGATACTTATGAGTTGTCAAGAAAGAGGCCCAATGAGTGCCTAGAAAAATGGGCACAGTTTGGCCCTTACCAAGGCAAATCAGTAAGATGTATTGGAATAGCAGAAGCAAATAAAACATCCTAAATGCTTCTTGGATTCCATTGTCCAGGAGTAGACACTACCCACGTGTGGCAATTGAGTGCTTGACTAGCCCAAACTGAGATATGTTACCAGTGCAGATTTTTCAGATTTAGAAAACTTAAACAAAAGGACTGTAAAATACATTATGTTTTATATTATTATTTATTAAGATATCAATATTCTGGATACATTGGATGAAATAAAATATCAAATTTCATCTGTTTAAAAAATGTTTTAATGGGGCTACTAAAAAGTTTAAAATTACATATGTAGCCCACATTTATGCATCAGCAGAAATTCCTATTGGACAATGATGCCACCCAAGAAAAATTAAAAATGAAAATCTCAAACATAGGATCAGGATCTTATGTGTTCTCTATGACACTGGAAACTGGAAAACAAAATTCTTAAAGAAATTATTTCTAATCTATAATTGTAATGATTTCTAATCTATAATTCCTTGGTGGCTCAGCAGAAAAGAATCTGCCTGCAATGCAGGACACCTGGGTCAGGTTTGATCCCTGGGTCGGGAAGATCCCCTGGAGAAAGAAATCGGAACCTATTCCAGTATTCTTGCTGGGAAAATCCCATGGACGGAGGAGCCTGGTGGGCTTCAGTCCATAGGGTCACAAAGAGCTGGACAGGATGGATGGACTGAGCACACACATAATTCTGTATTCAGGCAAATTATCAGTGGAGTATGAAAAAGTAAAGTTTAAAAGTAAAGCTTAAGTTTTCAAAAATTTACTTTCAAGGCATACTATCTTGGAAGACACTGGAAAATGTCCTCTGCCAAAATAAGGAAGTAGCCCAAGAATGAAGAAGGTATAGGATTAATAAAACAGTATAGAGGGGAGACAAGGGAAGTCTCCAGGAGGGGATGAAGGCTTTGCAAGCATCCACATGAAAACACCTCAGATAACTCCAGGATACACTTGTAAAGAAGATGAAACGGACAGACTATCATATTCATTTGTTATTTACCAAGGGGAGATACAGGATTGGCAGAAAGTTAAGGGGTAAATTAGTGATAATTACCTAGAAAAATGAACAATTGTACAATTAACTCCAGGAAAAACAAAGAGTTGTGCAGTAAACTCAAGCAATCATGGTTTATGGCATTAGCTCAGTGGAGAACAGTGTTCACACAGTCCTATAAATGTCAATGCTGAATAATGATCTATTTTAAATTATACTGGGAGGCTAGGAAAGATCTTCATACCCAGATAATCATGATGATGTGATGACTAATCTAGAGCCAGACATCTCGGAATGTGAAGTCAAGTAGGCCTTAGAAAGCATCAATATGAACAAAGCTAGTGGAAGTGATGGAATTCCAGTTGAGCTGTTTCAAATCCTGAAAGATGATGCTATGAAAGTGCTGCACTCAATATGCCAGCAAATCTGGAAAACTCAGAAGTGGCCACAGGACTGGAAAAGGTCAGTTTTCATTCCAATTCCAAAGAAAGGCAATGCCAAAGAATGCTCAAACTACCGCACAATTGCACTCATCTCACATGCTAGTAAAGTAATGCTCAAAATTCTCCAAGCCAGACTGCAGCAATACGTGAACTGTGAACTCCCTGATGCTCAAGCTGGTTTTAGAAAAGGCAGAGGAACCAGAGATCAAATTGCCAATATCTACTGGATCATCAAAAAAGCAAGAGAGTTCCAGAAAAACATCTATTTCTGCTTTATTGACTATGCCAAAGCCTTTGACTGTGTGGATCACAATAAACTGTGGAAAATTCTGATAGAGATGGGAATACCCGACCACCTGACCTGCCTCTTGAGAAATCTGTATGATGGTCAGGAAGCAACAGTTAGAACTGGACATGGAACAACAGACTGGTTCCAAAGAGGAAAAGGAGTACGTCAAGGCTGTATATTGTCACCCTGCTTATTTAACTTCTATGCAGAGTACATCATGAGAAACGCTGGACTGGAAGAAACACAAGCTGGAATCAAGGTTGCTAGGAGAAATATCAATAACCTCAGATATGCAGATGACACCACCCTTATGGCAGAAAGTGAAGAGGAGCTAAAAAGCCTCTTGTTGAAAGTGAAAGAGGAGAGTGAAAAAGTTGGCTTAAAGCTCAACATTCAGAAAACGAAGATCATGGCATCTGGCCCCATCACTTCATGGGAAATAGATGGGGAAACAGTAGAAACAGTGTCAGACTTTGTTTTTTTGGGCTCCAAAATCACNTAACCTCAGATATGCAGATGACACCACCCTTATGGCAGAAAGTGAAGAGGAACTAAAGAGCCTCTTGATGAAGGTGAAAGAGGAGAGTGAAAAAGTTGGCTTAAAGCTCAACATTCAGAAAACGAAGATCATGGCATCCGGTCCCATCACTTCATGGGAAATAGACGGGGAAACAGTGGAAACAGTGTCAGACTTTCTTTTTCTGGACTCCAAAATCACTGCAGATGGTGACTACAGCCATGAAATTAAAAGACACTCCTTGGAAGAGGAGTTATGACCAACCTAGATAGCATATTCAAAAGCAGAGATATTACTTTGCCGACTAAGGTCCATCTAGTCAAGGCTGTGGTTTTTCCAGGAGTCATGTATGGATGTGAGAGTTGGACTGTAAAGAAGGCTGAGTGCAGAAGAATTTATGCTTTTGAACTGCAGTGTTGGAGAAGACTCTTGAGAGTCCCTTGGACTGCAAGGAGATCCAAACAGTCCATTCTGATGGAGATCAGCCCTGGGATTTCTTTGGAAGGAATGATGCTAAAACTGAACCTCCAGTACTTTGGCCATCTCATGCGAAGAGTTGACTCATTGGAAATGACTCTCATGCTGGAAATGACTGGGGTCAGGAGGAGAAGAGGACGACCGAGGATGAGATGGCTGGATGGCATCACTGACTCCAAGGGCATGGGTCTGGGTGAACTCCGGGAGTTGGTGATGGACAGGGAGGCCTGGCGTGCTGCGATTCATGGGGTTGCAAAGAGTCAGACACGCCTAAGTGACTGAACTGAACTGAACTGATATCAACATTTAAAAGTTGGATTAAAAATCTGTTTTTAATCTTTTATTTGGAATTTTAAAAAAAGACTGGGAACCCTAGGACACATCAGCTGAAGTTAAGTTGCTAAAGCCAGCTTTCAATAAAGCAGGCCTCTTCCCTCCCAACATTTCCCACCTGAATCAATTTTTCCTTTTATTTCTACTTCCTGCCCTTGCAGGCCTCTGAGATCTTCAGTAATGCAAACTCATGTGCTTATTGATATATTACATTCATAAGGAGAAAATAATTTTTCATTTATATTTGACATATAATTTTTTTTTAAGTTCTAGTTGCATACTATGAGGAAATAAATGAGTTTTCTGTGTGGTCAATGACGACTGGCTGAAGAAATCAAGAATGCACCCACATGAGCTGGAGATTTAGGATCTAGGAAAGATGACCTAGGTTCCACCATCTTTCCAACACTTAAAAAAGAAAAAAAAAATACATCACTGAATCAACAAGCCACTGTACTCTTCTCAAAGTAGAGTGGATGTCAATTTCCTTTGTAACACCTGCTACTTAATTACACTGCTCGACCAAATTTCTGGTATTTTTTTTAAGTTGTTAAATATAAGTTACTTTAAATCCTAAAAGGCCGAAACAACAAAGGGTTTTATAAGGGTAAGACTCTAGCAAGAAGTAAAATATATCTGGGGCTTCCCTTGTGGCTCAGATGGTAAAGAATCTACTTGGGTTCAATCCCTCGGTTGGGAAGATCCTCTGGAGGAGGGCATGGCAATCCACTCTAGTATTCTTGCCTGGAAAATCCCATAGACAGAGGAGCCTGGTGGGCCACAGGCTCTTTCTACAGGGTTGCAAAGAGTCAGACACAACTCAGCGACTAAGCACTATTAAAAAATATTTAGAAAACTGAAAAGCCAGGTGGAAAAATGACAACAGCTTGGAGAATAAAGCAGGACTCTCAGAATCCATTTAGCCTAAACATTCCTCAGCGTCTGTCCTGCAATAAAACCAAACCCTGCTCAATTAATCAGAGGTGATTAAAATTATGAGTGGCCCACCTGGCTATGTCCCCTTCTTAGATCTACATCATACCCTGCCATTCTGTACAGCAAGTCCTAATTGGTCTAACCCCAGTCTATGCCACGGTTGGGTTTGCAACTCCAAGCTGCTGGCGTTCATTCTGCAAGTGACTTCTGAGACCACTCAAGAGAATGCAACCATGAAACAGTCCATCACTAAAGTTGCCAGAGGGAAATAAAAACTTCACTGGCCTGATTTCTGGGAGCCGTCCTGGCAGTTGTCCCTAAGTCAGGGTCACAGGGCAGGTGTGACAGAATCTGGAGCTAGAAGCTGCCTGGAATGCTCTGGCAAGCTCCTTTCCACCCAGTTGCCTTCGGCACCCTTCTCACTGAAGGCCCAAATGTCCCTGTTAGGTGCTAACAAAGAGCAAGCTGAGCAAATACATCAGGCAGAGGGCTCTGCTGGGAAAAGAGGTGCTTTCATATCGATGCAAGCCCTGGAGCTGTTGAAGTCAAGCACTAGGTATCTCACAGAAAGTATGCTGAGTATTGTGAGCACTGCCAAAGCTCTCAGGGCACCAGGCTATTCCACCAACTCCAGAGGATTGCCACTTCTGCTCTGCCAGAGGGCCAGGAGTCACTGAGAGAATACCAATGATAGATAGTCCAGAACTCAGAGGTAGTTCGATAGCAGAGAGAATGAAATCACAAGTCACACAGTGCATGAACTCTTCCGTGCTCTACTCAGTGGTAAAGAATCTGCTTGCCAATGCAGGAGACCTGGGTTTGATCCCTGGGTGGGGAAAATTCCCTGCAGGAGGAAATAGCAATTCACTCCAGTATTCTTGAAGAGTCGGACACGACTGAGCGACTTCACCTTCACCATTCTTGCCTGAAAAATCCCATGGACAGAGGAGCCTGGGAGGCTACAGTCCACAGGGTCACAAAGAGTAGGACACAGTTGAGCATGCACACACACAAAATATAGTAACTATATACGTATACAGTAATGTGAATGAATTCAGTTTGCTGTATTTGTGATATCATCCATTTTTGTTAGAATGAGATTTTTTTCCTTTTTTATTCTCACAACATGGGTGTACATCTCTGGGCAAATACTGTTCTTTATCAGCCATATAGAGAAAATAAATAATACATCACAAAGAACAACTTCAAGGCAAATACCAATGTTTGCCCTTGTCTACAGAATCTTTTAGCAATTACCTGATGCTGATTAGAAACCTAAATGTGCTATATACTTATATGATGGATAAAAAGAAATATTAGGAAAACTTACGAGATGCTGAAGAAGAAATTCATAGGGCCTGGACTCCATCTTAGGCCTGTTCATGCTGATCATGCTCGGCCACCTTTCCAATGGACTCTGAACTCTGTGTTTAGTGCCTATGAAAACAATAACAGAAGGATAAGACCCCCCCCTTCGAGGGGAACCTTGAAGATCATATTTAAGTTACTCATCGCCTAAGAGAAAACATACAGTAATCATCACCCCTTCCTCCAGATGGGCCATAAATCTTTCTGTATCAACGGAGTGTAACCTCAGGTTTGTTGATTATTGGCTAACTGTTTGACTGTTTGAGCACATGAGCACATAGCATGTGAATCATGGGGTTATTGGGATTGTATTTTCCTTGGTTTATGTAAGTCTGAAGGAATTTGGAGTGGTGGGTTCAGACACGTACACATGGGGTATAAAAGATTTTCACAAATGCTGGTCAGGGTCCTTGGCTAAGAGGAGACTCTGCCTTGGGCCCGCCGGTGTAATAAACTGCACTCCACTATCTGCATTGTCCTTCTGAGCCAGTTTGTTTCCCGGAACGTGTGGCTACAACACTTTATAGTAAAACCAACTTTAGTCAAATTTTCCTTTAGATACTTAACTATTTGGGTAATTCTTGTTCTTACGGAATTTCTACAATTAATTTGGCCATTACTTGATATTTATAGAGTACTTTAAAATTTCCTAGTGTTTTACAATTATTGCTTATTTTTTCTTTACAACATTCCCGAAAGGTGTAAGCAGTAAAACTTCTCACCAGGAACAGAACAGGAAATTCTAAACTGCCATTAGAAAAGATATTCTTATAAAGTGTTCTGGGTGGCAAACAGAGTAAGGAAGTCAGCTGCTTATGCATTTTACCAGGTTAATTTGGAGTAAAGTCTGCCAACATTCATTTAAACTCAGCTGTTACATTAATTTTCCCTGGTTTAATTATGATGAATTATAACAAACTCTGGCAGGGAACTAGAGTTTAATACAGGGGTCCTGAGACTGAGTCCAGAGCTAGAAGGATCCATAGAGGTCATTAACTCCAGAATAGCTCTGAAAGGCAGGCCATCTCTGATAGATGGGAATTGATTTTAAAATTTTCCAAATAACACCCTTTCTTCAAACTTTTCCAATTTAATGACTTTTGGTACAGAAATATTATTTTCCTATAGTCCATCCTAAAGGAAATCAGTCTTGAATATTCATCAGAAGGACTGATGCTGAAGCTGAAACTCCAATACTTTGGCCACCTGATGCAAAGAACTGACTCATTTGAAAAATTCTGATACTGAGAAAGATTGAAGGTGGGAGGAGAAGCGGATGGCAGAGGATGAGATGGTTGGATGGCAACACCGACTCAATGGACATGAGTTTGAGTAAACTCTGGGAGTTGGTGATGAACAGGGAGGCCTGGCTGCTGCTGTCCATGAGGTCGCAAAGTATCGGACATGACTGAATGACTGAACTGAACTGATAGCCAACCATACTTCAGGCTTTAAAATAAGCCTATTTCCTCTGGTTCATACCGCATAGGAAATGGAGAAATTTGGTTACAAATTTATAATAAACTTAAAAAGAAATATTAGCACATTCCACAGCTACTTACTTTGCAGTGGATACACTTGCTGTTTATACCACATGACCTTAACTGAGCTTTTTAACTTTGCACTTCCAGGCTCAGTTGGGACTGATTAAAACAGTTTCTATGTATTATACCATAACATAGACAGTCTTTAAAAAGAGCAGCAATAGAGATTGACAAAAGTTAATTAAATGTTGAACCAAAAAAAAAGTCATAATGACATCATTACAATACAATGATTTCGACAAGCATGAGTCTTTACACTTAATATTGAGAAGTGGATGCTTCATGTAAAAGGAAAAAAAAAAGTAGTTTCTGCCTAGAAGAAGATTAAAATATATTTTGGAAATAAAACCACATTTTAAATATTCAAACAACTGAAAACAATATAAGAAAAATGCAACCTGTGTCGTTTAGACAGAATTAAGAGAATGGCGATGTGAAATAAGAAAGAGATGGAATTGAACTAAAACTTCAAAGAGGAGTCTATATAATCAGAAAAGAAGGAAAACACATTCTCAATAAAGGAAGCAACATTATAAAAACTACGTAATCAGAATGGTCTATTCTTAGGTTAGTGATAGAAAATACCTATATAAAATAATTCATACAGTGCAGCAAAGGTTAACTTGAATAACAAAGGAAAGATTATCATTTGATCTCATGTAAAGTACATAATTGTTACATGTGAAAATTTTGATCTGTCTTAGAGATTAATAAAAAAGGCAAAACAATGATCAATGATGTGCAACATCAGTAATTTAATGAATAATAAAGACATAAATAGGTCCACTGAGAAACAGGGATGAGATAATATAAAGGAGATGATTTGATGGAAAAATATTTTAAGACACAAGAGAGGAAAACAAAATTATATTTTAAAAAATCTGTTAAAGGTAAATCTCCTAATGAATAAAGAGAAATGAAGACAACTATTACCATTATCTATTACCATAAACTATTACCAATTACCCAAATTGGACATCTTTTTATAGAATAAATCTATCCTCTTTTCATCTATGATAAAGTTGTCTCTTTAAGCTCCTCTCTAATGTTTGCTTCTTGATTCTCTTCTTTCAGGAGCTTCTCTACAAACTCTCCCTGGTGGTGTTTATTTATTCACTGGATTCAACTCTTTTGAGCATATGCACTTATAGAAAACAAACATGGGCCTCAGATTTCCTATTCTGGTACTGAACTTCTGGCTGAATGCTGTCAATAGATGTTTTACAGACCATCCCCAATATTTACTCCATCAAAAAGAGAATTCCAGGATTGCCCTTATAGTCTGGTGTTTAAGACTCCATGCCCCAAACACAGGGGACATGGATTCAATCCTATCAGGGAAAGAAGATTCTGCATGCCCCATAGTGTGGTCAAAAATACAAATTGATTAATTAATTATTTTAAAAAGAAAGAGAAATTTCTACATTTACCCCAAACCCAGAGCCTCTACAGCAAACCTCCATGTCTTCTAATCTGATGCCATCAAATAATTCAAGTCTACTTCTCACCCTACATTCCTTACAGCAGCCTCTCACTTAATCTTTCTGGGTCCAACTTTTCCCATCTTTATATTTAAACTATATGTTTGATCAAGTTATTTCACTGCTACAAAATTTAGTGAGTATTTTTGGGGGTGGTGGTGCTCTGAACTGGTGATTTAGATGATAAAGAATCCACCTGCAATATGAGAGATGAGAATTCGATCCCTGGGTTGGGAAGATCCCCTGGAGAAAAGATGGCTACCTACTCCTGTATTCTTGCCTGGAGAATTCCATGGACAGAGGCGTCTGGTGGGTTACCGTCCATTGGGTTGCAAAATATCAGACAACACTGAGCCACTAACATTTTTACTTTCACTAGAACATATGTTACTAGATGTTCTAGTAACATCCAAGATTTCTTTCTCCCTTTTCCACTTTTTCTCTCCAGAGACTCCACAACCTTTTTGTTTTTTCATTTCCAGAATATTATCTGGAAATATCTCTCCAATCTGAAGGCATGGCTACAGATATTTGTCCATATCTAAAAACCTTCTTTTTCCTTGGAAATTTTTCTATTATTTAGAAGGCATCTTCTCCTTCAACCTCTCACGCAGATTTAATGAGCAACTTCTCTAAATGACTGCTACACTTCCATCTAGCTCTACTGGAAATTTGAGTGACCACTATACTGGCATACTGTTCTACTGTGACCTTATCAGACTAGCAGACTACAGGTCCACAAGTTTCAGCCACATAACTGTTCAGTTAATATTATGATATTTCAATTGAGATCTTGCTGTAACCTAGAGAAAATTTTTAATTCCCTGGAAGTAATTGCCAAAGTAAAAAATTATGAGTACTTATCCAATTTTTTATGAACCTGTGCATTTCTTTGCTTGTGAGATTCTCCTTACTCTTCCTATACTGAATAATGTCAGCTCATTAAGCACCAAAAGATAAAAATAAAAAATAAATCTACCTAATTACATGAGAGAAGGGAATGGCAACCCACTCTGATATTGTTGCCTGGAGAATTCCATGGACAGAAGAACCTGGTGAGCTGCAGTCCATGGGGTCACAAGAGCCAGACATGACTGAGTGACTAAACCATGACACCAGCATTATAAAGGGAGAAAAAATAATAAAATTGTGGCTACCACTCCAGTGCTAGCCACAGAGCAGCTGCTCTATTCGTGTTGTTTACAAAGATTTCCAAGGCAATGGCACCCCATTCCAGTATTCTTGCCTGGAAAATCCCATGGATGGAGGAGCTTGGAGGCTGCAGTCCATGGGATCGCGAACAGTCGGACATGACTGAGAGACTTCACTTTGACTTTTCACTTTCCTGCATTGGAGAAGGAAATGGCAACCCACTCCAGTGTTCTTGCCTGGAGAATCCCAGGGATGGGGGAGCCTGGTGGGCTGCCATCTATAGGGTCTCACAGAGTCAGACACGACTAAAGCGACTTAGCAGCAGTTAACTATAACTACATTAGGAAGGAGTTTTTGGATAAAGTAGAATAACAGACTTCAACATAGTTTAGGGTTTTTATGAAAACTGAATGTTATACAGTAGCAGTTCAGACACTGGAATGAGACAGAACAACTGATATCTAACATTTCAAGATTTACATACCTCGTATGGCTGTCACAAAAATTAAATGAAATAACACAGGCAGAAAAGCTCATATATAATTACCTCTTTTGATCATTACAATGATTATGATTGCATTATATATAAACTGGACAACAGAGGGAAGAGCTTGGACTGGAGAATCAGAAAGGTCCAAGTTTAAATATTTGCCAGATGTGTGACCTAGGATAGGTAATTAATGTCACTGAATTTTCTTCCTTTTTTTTTTAACTACAGCGATAACCAAAATTAGACACAAGCTCATACTTTTAAAATGAGACAGACATAGCAACTAGAATGAAAAATGGCATACAGAAAATATTAAAATACTTGCTTCTTTTCTCCTATGTAAAAGGCCAATTTTTCACTTTTATTTTTAATAGTTTAAGTTTTGAAAGCTACAAAATATTCTCTACTAATTATATTAGAAATTAGTAGCCTATTAACAGGGAATAGAGATTTCTCAGTGTCACTTAGACCAGAGAGCCTTCACTAGAATAGTGTTTAGGGTTTGATTTTTCTAAAATTAATAATAAGCAGAAATTTAGGGGACACAGAATCATGGCACTAGAGATTTTAAAGTATATCCCCCACAATTATACATGAGTAGCCCCAAAATCCTTAAAATTCCAGTAATTTTTGTCTCCTCCCCATAAATTAAAAAATAAAAATGAGTAAATAATGAAAACCCATTATCCTTATATATCACCTAACTGACAACGTTTTTCCACTAATATCTAGATTTACTTTGAGAGATGTCTTTTAAACAGAAAACTCTCACTGTTCTAATCCTGCTCTTGGTGGTTGGAATTTACAGCCCTGATATTAATGATATACATTAATTCTGAAGGAATAAAAAGACAAGTGAGAAATATTAGAAGCAGTGAATGAAAGGGAAAAAAAACTCCTTTATTAAGCTCACTCATTTTTACCAATGTTCTCTAAATTTATTTATATGATCTATAAATTTCTAGTTATTACACATTATTTGTAGTAGAGGGGAAACAATGGTAATATCCATTTTTATTATGATTTTAGATGCTACAAAGAATTCAGAATGTCTTAAACAAGCCATATGTGTCTTCCCTCAGTGAAATCAGTGCTTTGAGAGGATTAAATACTGATTCTTTTTTAAACCAATTCTGAGGATACATAAATATTTAATTCTTAGACAACCTTTCTAGAGAGGCTAAAAGAGACCTCTCTCACTCTCCCTGATTTGTGTTTTTTTTTTTTTTTTTTTTAATTGAGATCAGTTTACTGGAAAAAATGGAAAAGGACAGTTTTTCATTTCTCCCTCTAGAAGTTACTTTCTTCAATACCTCTTCTCCTACAAATCTCATTTATAAAAGTTGGAAAAAATAATTTGATTAATGACCTAATTTGAAGCAAAATGAGTTTGATTAATCAACATTATCCTATGAAGTATCACTTTTAGAGCAAGATCTTTTTGTGACAGTTTATAGAAATTTGCAATCTATAGGTACCTGTTAATCTTCCTAAATATACCAACTGTAAGTTTTTCACAATTCATTGATTTAAAAGTATTTTGCACAGTTTTTGAGAAGAGTACATTAACATGAAATTTGTCAGTAATACTGCCTTTCTC
Source organism: Aepyceros melampus (assembly GCA_006408695.1). Taxonomy (NCBI): domain Eukaryota; kingdom Metazoa; phylum Chordata; class Mammalia; order Artiodactyla; family Bovidae; genus Aepyceros; species Aepyceros melampus. Next base: position 27,280 of record SJXQ01007017.1, on the reverse strand, counting down.
ACAAGCTATAACATTTGTAGAGTTGAATCTGAATCTGTTTCTTCTATGCATATTGAGTATTAGCATGAATACAATTAGTCCCACTGAAAAATGCCACTTGCTGCCTAATCACAAATTTTGTTATCCTCTTGCATTTTTCAGGTTATTCTCTTTGTGTTTGGATTTCAACAATTTGATATGTTTACTTGTGATTGACTAATAATTGATCAAAAATTACCTAAAAAATCTTGAACTATTAAATCTCTCAGTCTTTGCCAAAAGGGTTATGTGTGCTTATTGAGACATTTTCAATGCCCTGTCAGAGAGTTTCCAACTCTGCCTTAGCCTTCACTTTCTGCTTGTATACAGGGCCACAAGGTAAGCCAAAGGTGAAAGATAGTGTCTTTCTCAACTCTTTCCTGGGCACGAGCATGCCTATGTAAGTGTCCCTCTAGATTCCCAGATACATGTCAGAAGAGTTTTCCAAAATTTTGTTTTGCCAATATTTCCTTTAAGTTTTTTTATTTTTTGGTAAGCTTCTTATTAGTCCCAACTAATATAACTTCCTTGTTGCTGCTGCTGCTGCTAAGTCGCTTCAGTCGTGTTCGACTCTGTGCGACCCCATAGACGGCAGCCCACCAGGCTCCCACGTCCCTGGGATTCTCCAGGCAAGAATACTTGAGTGGGTTGCCATTTCCTTCTCCAATGCATGAAAGTGAAAAGTGAGAGTGAAGTCGCTCAGTTGTGTCCGACTCTGTGCGATCCCATGGACTGCAGCCCACCAGGCTCCTCTGTCCATGGGATTCTCCAGGCAAGAGTACCGGAGTGGGGTGCCATTGTCTTCTCCAATAACTTCCTTGCTGCTGCTGCTGCTAAGTTGCCTCAGTCGTGTTCGACTCTCCGATGACTTCCTTAGGCAACTGCAATTTAACTAATTGCTGCTGATGGCTTCTGACAAACACCCAAAGAATAAGGCTGAAGACAGAATATGGCTGCCTGTACTGAGTTAGGCCAAACAGAGACCAGTGCTAACAATGGAGGTTTTTAGGAAACTGTTATGTGGGTCAGATTGAGACAATAAAGCTTTTCGTAAGCTCCAAATCTATTCTGCTAATTCAGTGCTACCACACTACTGTTTTTCACAGCTACTGGGCTTGCAATGCTTTTGTTTTCAATGTCACTGCAGATCTGGGAAGAGGGAGTTGGGAAAAAGGCAAGTTAAAACATGAGAAAGTTCACTCAACTTATTGAGGTTCTGTTCTTTTTCTAGATTAAGTACTCCTTGGAGTGTTGTAAGCCTTTGATTAATTTCCAGAATTCTAAAAGAGTTAATTAGAATAATATTTTCATTCTCATAATTTATTTCATTGGGTAATAGATTTGCAGGAGTCATTACTGTAGCATTCTGGAGTATATCAGTTTAGATCGTAGGTTTTTTACTTTTAGTTCAATGTAATTCTTCTTATTTTCCTCAAATATTTATAGAGAGACTATTAAACTGTCTTTAGTTTTGTGGTTTGAATACAAAATCAGTAAAAACAAGAAGTCTCAAATTGCTTATAATGTTATCATGAATTCCTGTTTGTTGCAAAAAAATGCACTAGTAGCTATAAGAATATAGAAGTGATGGTGATCCTTATAATATTATTCAATTTTACATTTTAAAGATGTGAGCACTATGGGTTCCATGATTGTGACCAAATCACAAATCCAGCAACTGTTAGCAAAAAATGGAATTTCTCATTCTCAATCAAGTGATTATTCCTTTCTACCTGTCATGTCAATTTCAAAATCACTGAGTTAATTAACACTTTTATTAAACATTGGAGACATCTTAAATTAACTGTCTTAGAGCACAAATAAGGTAAATACAACTGAAAAACAGTGTAATTTTTATTAATGAATTTATGTGCTTAATTGTTCAGTTGTGTCCAATTCTTTGAGACCTCATGGACTGTAGCCTGCCAGACTCCTCTGCCTATGGAACTTTCCTGGCAAAAGTGCTGGAGTGGGTTACGTTCTCCTACTCTAGGAGAGCTTCCTGGCCCAGGGATTAAACCTGAATCTCCTGCATTGGCTGGTGGATTCTTTACCACTGACACCATCTGGGAAGCCAATGAATTTATAATCTAAGAAATAATCAGATTTACACAGAAAAAAATAGAAACATGATTAAAATATTCCAGACTCTATTTATATAAGCATTTAACTATTAAAATTAACGGCGGTTCCCCTCTAAGTGATTGGCATAATGATTATAGCCATAATGAAATACTCAGGAAAATATATATACATACAGTGAACTCATGAATTTGGACTATAAAGGACTCCTCAATTTAATTCATGACAGCTATCTTGCCCAAAGCAAGTCTTTCCCAACTTCTTTAGCCAGAGTCATGCTCCCATAGCACTTTAATCATAATTTTCTTATAGTATTTACCAATGTAATTCATAATTTTATCTACCTGCCTCTTCCACTAGACATGATAACCTCTGAGCACAGATACTGCTACTGTGAACCCCCAAGATCTAAAAGATACAAATTATATTTATTTAACAATTGCTCCTTAAATGAATGAATGAAATCATGCTTGAATTTACCTTCCGCTGTGCATGGGCAAATAGAGATTCAGAATGTATAGGATAGCATAAACTTTATTCTGGAGGTGAATGTGCGCATATTTAGGTCAACAGACTGTGTCTATTGACGTGCAAGAAGAAAAACTGAGTTCAGCTACCTGAGGTACAGGGATAATTTTTTAAAAAATCTTAGAAATTCTTTCCTGAGATAAACACAAGTACCAAAACTTTGTTTCATAGAGTCTGGGAATGAATAAATGCTATTCACATCTGGTAACTCAGTTCCCACCAATGCAAAAGGAGGAAGCCAGGAAAAGCCAGCATGAATTAAGAAAAGTTTTCCTCCTTATTATGCTGTCATAAGCTATGCTTTGAAGAGCTCTTAGGCCATTTGCTTCTATACCAAAAGTTTAAAAAAAAGAGAGAGAGAGAGAATCTCAGGGGATGGTACATAACCACCTCTACTTATTATTTTTAAATTTGGTGTTACCAGCAGCGGATGCAAAGTCTTCCCTCTTGGCAGAAATAGAGCCAAAGAATTTCACTGTTGTGCATTATCCACTGCAGAAACTATTCTGCTCATATCATAATTTACCATAATAAAAAAGATATGTCCCTAAGTAGCAAAAGCAGACATAAAACATGAAATTATATGTAGTAGATGTAGGTACGATGAAAAGAAAGGGTCAAGAATAGAATATTCTTACAAAGAATAGAATTATTCACTCAGTTACTAGGTGAATCTCATTTTCAAAAGTAAGGATAAATTTTAAAATGAGTATTTTTACTTCTATGATAAGTCCTTTAAGAAATAATATTTTGTGAAAAATCCATAAGGACTGTATGTACAGTCATAAAGCTGAATCATGTTATATTACCTATATGTTACATCCATTAATTTTTTAAAAACTTCAGGTTCTCTATATCAAACTCTAGGCTGTCTCATTAAAATTAGATAATTATAAATTATTTGATATTGCTTTGAGAGCACTTACCATTCCAATCTTGCTATTAAATACAATCAAATTTTATTATTATTATTATTTTATCTTACTGGCATTGCATCTTCAGTCACTGACTTGTTTTTCCTTTAACCTTAATGTTATCCAATAACTGCAACAGACAATGGGGAAAAATAAGTTCAAAAAGTGTTCTCTACTTCTCTTTATGCATATTTTGGAGAAAATAAATGAGTTTGCTGCTTTGCATTCAGTCAAAATAGCTCCAATTTTATTCTATTTTTTAGCAGATGTGTTTATGTGTGATTCCTGAGAATGGTAAAAACAGTTGCACATATATTTATGGCCAACATTTTTACCTCGATACTGACACATGAAAGTATAAAATCAGAACACTTTCATTTCTAATGAATGTTGTTTGATGGCCAAAGGGGCCTAATAAATAAATAAATATGCGAGCAAGCAAGACTATCCTTAATTTCCTTTAGGGCTCTGTTAGATTGCTTTGATTCATTCTTAAATTAATCCTGTTCTGAAGTTGCCTCCCCAAATCTCTGAACATAAAGAGATGCAAAATATCCTCTGATAAACCGTTATCTGAAGGAAGCTGCAGCAAAATGCAATGTGGTTGGAAACATGGAGCTTCACTGAGGGACCATCAGGATTAAAGTTCCATCAAAATTGAATTTGCTGCTTTAAGAAGTTTCATTCTTTCTTGAATCAACATCTAAATGCTTCTTCCCTGATTCTCCTGTGTTAGAGAGAGTTCTCCCTGATTCAGCCATGTTATCTGTTGCTGAAATCCTCCAGACTGCAGTAGGTCTCTCTAGAGAAATACGTTTCATTAGACAAGAAGGAAGGAGGAACAGAGAGAGCGCAAAAGGGAAGAGGGACGGAACTAGGAGAAGCCAGGACACAAAAAAGCAAGCAATGCTTCAGGAAGCTAGAATAGCACTGAAGAATGGGCTGAGTTGCAGAGCAGAACATATTGATTCTTTATACCAGTACTATCCCAAAGTATAGTAAATAACAATTACTCTTTCAGAACTGCAATAGCTGAAACACTAAAAAGCTGGACAGACATGTTAGCTCTAGTGCATTATGCTGTTTTATATATCTTTACAAGTTATATGTATGGATATAATCCTCTCAAACCATGCCCACCCCCACCCCTCCACCACCATGACCACCTGTGAGATTCTCCTGTTGATTTGGGGGCAATGAGAAGCAAAGACGCAGTCCAGCACTTGCATTCTTCATATACCAGTGAACCTGACGTCAAAATGAAACTGCACACAAAAGGGCAGTAGTGACTTCGTTCAGTCTCTACTTTCATTAGTCATCTAAACATCCGAGGTGGGGGGTGAGGTACACACATGTGCATGAAATAGAAGAAACTGAAATTTTTGAACGCTACAAAGAAACCTTGGCTGCTAGCAGCTTTGTGAGTTGCCTAATAATATAGAAAGCAATAAGGAAACACACAAACTTGGAAAAACAAAGTGGAATGGCTTTACTCAGATAACAGACGTCTGTAGAAAGCTGAAATGTTAAAAGAAGTCTTTCAGACTAAAGACAGTTGTCTTGCACTTTTATAAAAGAATTTTTCTTGTTTCCCCCTGAATTTTACTGAGAACCAAGCAATAAAATTTATGTAACTTAGCCAGAATACTTATTTTTCCATTTCTGTTTGGTTAACATCTTTAAAAGGAAAAAAAAAACCTGTTTCCCCACTTATGTCACCTTTACACTGATTTCTCTCATTTAAACAAGAACACACCTGATTAAGGAGCAGATGTCTTGTCCCTGGGTGGTTGGTTTATTTTTACATAACTATTACATTACGGACAAGAGACTAAATTTCCTAATAACTGCACTTTAGTTAAATAATTCTTTGATCTGGTCTTTTCTACTTCTTAGAAGTGAACATATCATATTCCATACACAAAACCATAATACTGCCATTACCAAAATCAGCTGAAAGTTTTACAGGAAAAGACTCTGAGCTTAAACAGAGAAATTCTTAACTGATAATTAACTTGGGAAGGTTCCTTAACTGTTCCTACTCTCAGGTTTCTAATCTGTGGACACACAAGAGTGATAATACCTTTCAGGGTTGCTAGAGAGGGTAGGCTATCCTGTGCTATGGTTGCCATGAAAATATCTAAGAGAATTATAATACTATGGTTGAAAGCTTCATTATCTGAAGGAATGATTTCAGCTTGGATCTAAGAAAGGAATGGCTCTTTCTATCCAAAAAAATTTAAAAACTCCCTGTCTTGTTGCCCTCAAATACACAGGGAGAGAAATCACTTTGAAGAATCTAATGACAAAATCTATTATTGCATTTAGAAAGCAAAAGCGCTGTAGCACTGCAGAGCTTTTGGTTTGTTTTTAATCAATTTATTTTCTTATTGAAGGATAATTGCTTTACAGAATTTTGTTGTTTTCTGTCAAACCTCGACATGAATCAGCCATAGATACACATATATCCCTTCCCTTTTGAACCTCCCTCTTATCACCCTCCCCATCCCATCCCTGTAGGTTGATACAGAGCCTCTATTTGAGTTTCCTGAAGTAAAGTGTTAGTTGCTCGGTCATGCCTGACTCTTTGTGATCTCATGGACTGGAGCCCACCAGGCTCCTCTGTCCATGGGATTTTTCCAGGCAAAGATACTGGAGTGGGTGGCCATTCCTTCCCCAGGGGATCTTCCTAACCCAGAGATTGAACCCAGGTCTCTTGCACTGCAGGCAGATTCTTTACCACCTGAGCTACGAGCCATACAGAAAATTCCCTTTGGTTATCTATTTTACATATGGTAATGTAAGTTTCCATGTCACTCTTTCCATACATTTCAGCCTCTCCTCCCCTCTCCCCATGTCCATAAGTCTATTCTCTATGTCTGTTTCTCCACTTTTGCCCTGTAAATAAATTCTTCAGTACCATTTTTCTAGATCCTATATGTATGTGTTAGAATACAATATTTATCTTTCTCTTTCTGACTTACTTCATTCTATATAATAGGTTCTAGGTTCATCCAACTCATTAGAACTGACTCAAGTGCATTCCTTTTTATGCCTGAGTAATATTCCATTATATGTATGTACCATGACTTCTTTATCAATTCATCTGTCAAAGGACATCTAGGTTGCTTCCATGTTCTAGCTATTATAAATAGTGCTGCAATGAACAATGGGATACATGTGTCTTTCAATTTTGGTTTCTTCAGGGTATATGCATAGGAGTGGGATTGCTGGGTCATATGGTGGTTTTATTCCTAGTTTTTTAGGGAATCTCCATACCATCTTCCATAGTGTGTATCGATTTACATTTCCGGCAACAGTGAAAGAGTATTCCCTTTTCTCCACACCCTCTCCAGCATTTATTGTTTGTAGCCTTTTTGATAATGGCCATTTTGACCAGTGTGAGGTGATATCTCATTGTAGTTTTGATTTGCATTTCTCTAATAATGAGCAATGTTGAGCATCTTTTCATATGTTTGTTAGCCATCTGTATGTTTTCTTTGGAGAAATGTATGTTTAGGTCTTTTTCTGACTTTTGATTGGGTTGTTTGTTTTTCTGGTATTAAGTTGTTTGTTTTTTACTCTCTAAATTTATAAGGTCAACTGGTTTTAAGGAGAGAATGCTGTTGTTTAGTTGCTAAGTTGTGTCCAGGTCTTTTGTGACTCCACGGACTTTAGCCCACCAGGCTCTCTGTTCATGAGATCTCCCAAGCAAGAATACTGGAGTGGGTAGCCATTTCCTTCTCCAGGGGATCTTCCCCACCCAGGGATCAAAACTGCCTCTCCTGCATTGCCAGGTAGATTCTTTACTGCTGAGACACCAGAGAAGCTCTTAAGGAGAGAATAGTGTATGGATAAATGTCTTCTAAAAGAAGAGAAAACACTCAAGACTGACAGAATGTAAGTTAAAAACATGTAAGCAGAACAAGGAATTGTGATTTGGATTTTTTTTTTTCCACAGAGCAAAAACACAATGCCCCACAGCAAAAAATGAATAAATGTGACAGAAACTGGAGGCTGTATAAACACGTATCTGGCCTTTATAAAGTTAGTTGTAGAATATCAAAGTGGCAACAGTGAAGCACCTAGTCCATTATGAAAATATACAATTTGACACATATGTTGAAAGTTGAAACATATGCTCACATGGCAGAAAGGAACTTTGGTTAACTGAGAGCTAAGAAATATTAATATTTTAATTCCCTAACCTACAGACACAGCTGCCTCTGAGTTCAACTACTGGTAAGGTTATAGGAGCAAGGCAGCCAGCAGCGCAAGGGCAGAAGGATAGGTAGTTATACATCATGTTGGCTTGAGGGGCAGAGCCATGCACCTTCTCTTTCTTCAGCCTTGTGCTACTCCGTCAGCTCTTTAGGATTAAAGTGAGGTGCCCATTCATTATAAAACATCTGTCCTGCAATGTGCTAGATAGCTTGGGCTAGGGTTGAGTACAGAGGGTCATGTGCAACTCTCTACCTTGCATGTCTGTCTTATCAGCATGCCCCAAAACAGCCCTACCTCTTACTTCATGCTCACTCCTGGCAGAGAACAGCAAGGAGACATGGGGCTGGGAAAAAAGACACCTTTACTAGACAAAACCTTCACAGAGACCAAGCAAGCTTTAGGAACCAGTTTTTGGAAAAAATGTTGGGAAGACTGTGCCTGCTTGATCAAGATCCTCTAAAAGCCTAAGTCTTTTTCCCAGTTGAAGCTCAACGGGATGCCAGTAACTAAAGTTCAAAATTATTATTAGATATGTGATCACACATGCCAAATGAAAACTGGCTACTGGTGATGAGCTTATCACTGGTAAACAATATGTTTTATGAAAAACAAAAGCATGAATATAAATCTTTAAGATTGAATAGAGTTTCAGAAAAACATCTATTTCTCCCTTATTAGCTATGCCAAAGCCTTTGACTGTGTGGATCACAATAAACTGTGGAAAATGCTGAAGGAGATGGGAATACCAAACCATCTGACCTGCCTCTTGAGAAACCTGTATGCAGGTCAGGAAGCAACATTTAGAACTGGACACGGAACAACAGACTGGTTCCAAAGAGGAAAAGGAGTACGTCAAGGCTATACATTGTCACCCTGCTTATTTAACTTCTATGCAGAGTACATCATGAGAAATGCTGGGCTGGATGAAGCACAAGCTGGAATCAAGATTGCTGGGAGAAATATCAATAACCTCAGATATGCAGATGATACCACCCTTATGGCAGAAAGTGAAGAAGAACTAAAGAGCCTCTTGATGAAAGTGAAAAAGGAGAGTGAAAAAGCTGGCTTAAAGCTCAACATTCAGAAAACTAAGATCATGGCATCCAGTCCCATCACTTCATGGCAAATACATGGGGAAACACTGGCAAACTTTATTTTTGGGGGGCTCCAAAATCACTGCAGATGGTGATTGCAGCCACAAAATTAAAAGTTGCTTACTCCTTGGAAGGAAAATTATGACCAATCTAGACAGCATATTAAAAATCAGAGATATTACTTTGTCAACAAAGGTCCATCTAGTCAAGGCTATGGTTTCTCCAGTGGCCATGTATGGATGTGAGAGTTCAACTATAAATAAAGCTGTGCACTGAAGAATTGATGCTTTTGAACTGTGGTGTTGGAGAAGACTCTTGAGAGTCCCTTGAACTGCAAGGAGATCCAACCAGTCCATTCTAAAGGAGATCGGTCCTGGGGTTCATTGGAAGGACTGATGTTGAAGCTGAAACTCCAAACTTTGGCCATGTGATGCAAAGAGCTGACTCATTTGAAAAGACCGTGATGCTGGGAAAGATTGAGGGCAGGAGGAGAAGGGGATGACAAAGGATGAGATGGTTGGATAGCATCATCGACTCAATGGACATGGGTTTGGGTAGACTCCGGCAGTTCGTGATGGACAGGGAGGCCTGACATGCTACAGTTCATGGGGTAGCAAAGAGTTCGACATGACTGAGCAACTGAAATGAACTGAACTGAACTGATTTTCCCTCAGCAGACCCAGGACAATATGCACACTTAGAGTAATCCACTATTTCAATATTAAGACACAATTTCTAGAGTTTCAAAGATCCTTTAGACATAATATTTTTCAGTAAAGCCTATGATCAACAGAAGAATTATCACATAGGTAAAATCACTATCCTTCATATACAAGATTGTTGTTCTTTAATCGGTAAGTCACATTTGACTCTTTTGTGATCACATGGACTGCAGCCCACCAGGCTCCTTTGCCCATGGGATTCCCCAGGCAAGAATACTGGGTGTGGGTTGTCATTTCCTTCTTTAGGGGATCTTCCCAACCCAGGGATTGAACCTGTATCTCCTGTATTGCCAGGAGCCACCCGGGAAGCATGCATATATAAGATCAGGATTGATAATTTATCATGTATTTGGATTTTAAAAAGCACTGCTGGTGCCTTATAAGTAAAATTTGGAGAAATTTTTAAAAAGTGTATATAAGACAAATGATATTTTTAATATAATTAAATATATGAAGATATCAAATAAAGCAAATTTTACTAATTTAAAATGTAAGTATGAATCTAGCTGTTGACTATATTTCTCTTCCAAAGATGAGGTGGTTGGATGGTATCCCTGACTTGGACATGAGTTTGAGCAAGCTCCGTGAGTTGGTGATGGACAGGGAAGCCCAGTGTGCTGAAGTCCATGAGGTCGCAAAGAGTCAGACAGTCGGGGAGTCTGAACTTACTGAACTGATACTTCTCTTAAACAATAAAAAGTTTTAAAGATAAGGAGAAATGTTTCAAAATATAATTTGGATTTTGCTGGACACAAAGCTTTCAAGAAATATATGTGAAGTAATGAAAGCTAGAATTTTCTCAATGATGTTTTGTTTTCCAGAATCTTTATTGAATTTGATACAATGTTGCTTCAGTTTTATGTTTTATTTGGCTGTGAGGCATGTGTGATCTTAAAACCTTGCACAGGGATGGAACCCACACCCCATGTATTGGAAGGCAAAGTCTTAAACACTGAACTCCAGGCAAGTTCACTTCTCAATTCTTTAGAAGAAATAGCTGAGTCGAGGCTAATAGCAAGCAATCCCTTTAGAGAGCACTGTATACACAAATGTTAGTGTCTTAGAAATAATGATGCTAAATTATAAAAATGATATCATGGCCTTATCAAACCTGTCATCATAGCTTTCCTGTATAAAACAAGAGAAGGCATTTGAGTGTGCAAAACAGAGAGATAAGATATAAAGTAAGATGCTGTTGTCCACCTGTGGAGATTTATCCTGGCAGGAGGAAATGGAGCTTAGGAGAACCAGTCCAGGAAAAGACTTGTAAAACTAACCAAGACTGATTTTGGTGAGGGTTGGAAAATGATCAAAAGATTGGATAGTCAGATCTTTCTGACAGGTCTATTACCAAAAAAAAAGTACATTCTTGTACTTTTGAAATTTGAGTTTCTTCATTATGCATAGCTAAAACCAAAATGCTTCATCCCAGTAGTGATTTGTTCTCTAGATCTTAAATAGTGTTGTAGAAAGAATGTCTTTACAGGTTTATGTATAATGTGTAGATAGCTGTAAAGTTATTTGTGGCTCATGAAAATACATTTTAAAATTAGTCCAGAAAGTTGACCTTTTGTAGCTCATTTTTTGTTGTTGTTCTTTTGAAATAACTTATATGTACCTTTCTTCTTTAGTTAATTGTAATGTTGGTCCACTGCAGTAATAAAACAGTTATATATTGAGTATCTGGGTTGGACCAATCTGCACTGTTATATTGCAACTGTTTATAACTTTTTAATGCTTCATAAATGTGATTCATTACCCTAATAAACATGCAAGACAACTGCAGCATCTTGCTGTTTCTTTGTCCACATTGCTTGGCCTTGATACGTAGACATGACTTTTACCTCCTCCTTGAACAGAACCCCAGCAAGTCTATGATTTGATTTTACATGTTTATTTGCATTTATATTTTTCTAATATTATAGAAGCTCATCAAAAACCATACACTGTAAAAGGATGAGTTAGAAGTATTTGTAACTAAATTAAAATCTGTCTCATGGGAGAATCTAAAAATTACAAGACAGTGAGAAAATAGAACATATAGTTAAAAATTTAGGAAAAAATGGGGATTTCTCTGGTGGTCCAGTGGCTAAGATTCCGTGCTCCCAATGGAGGGGCCTGGTTTCAAACCCTGATCAGGAAACTAGATCCCACATGCCACAACTAAAGATCCCATATGCCTCAACTAAGTTTCAGTGCAGCCAGAAGAAGTAAAAACAATAGAAACAGTTTAGAAAAAAAAATTTAGACTGTAGTTAAGGAGAAGGATAGCAAATTATTTGCTTTTCAATAAATAATGGCTTTTGGGAGGGGTCAAAGGAGGACCCAGTGAGTATTCTCATTCTATTTCTGGTGGAGATAGAGACAAAAGAAATGAAGTCAAATTGAAGAGTAGCTTTTGATGAGGGAGAGAAAGGCAGAGTCTCTGTTTTCAGTGTTTATGATTACTTGTAATATTAGAAGCACTATATAAAGGAACACTCTGCAAATACTCAGTGGACTTCCTTAATAACACAAATTGAACTTCATTAGCGAAGAATTACACCTAGACTTTTTTTTTTTCTAAAGTAGAGAATAACTGAATGGTCTGTGTCTGGCTTCAGCAGTCTGTTTTGTGCAAATTCCCAGCTTTATGCAATCCTATATGTCATAGGCGCTGATGTCTCTAATGAGTGCCAATGAGTTTCAAATACAGATCTGAAAAAGTGCACTAAGATGCTGGGAGTCTCATTCTCAACCACAAAAGAAATTAACTTACAAGTCTAGTCTTAGCCCTGGACAATTATGGCTACTGAGCTATGGCTTTTACCCTAGCGCCAACCACACCACATGCATCCATTTCATGTGACGGTGTTGGGTTGAGTCACATTGGAATTCTTAGTCAACCTTCTGTCTAGTCTACTTGACTAAGGCCTTGATAATCTGTTGTGTTTAATCTCATAATTCAGGGTTTGGATCACATTTGTTACACTCTTAATTGCCAGGTGGTGTCTTCCCTAACCATATGTACGGTAGTAACCATAAGTTCGGTAATCAGATGGTTGACTTTTTTATCCATGAAATAACAATGATATAACTCACTTTGCATAGGTTTTTTTGCATCCATTTCATGTGACGGTGTTGGGTTGAGTCACATTGGAATTCTTAGTCAACCTTCTGTCTAGTCTACTTGACTAAGGCCTTGATAATCTGTTGTGTTTAATCTCATAATTGAGGGTTTGGATCACATTTGTTACACTCTTAATTGCCAGATGGTGTCTTCCCTAACCATATGTACGGTAGTAACCATAAGTTCGGTAATCAGATGGTTGACTTTTTTATCCATGAAATAACAATGATATAACTCACTTTGCATAGGTTTTTTGTGAACTAAATGAGATAAGACACATACAACTTGTGTCTAGTTTGGGTTGGCCAAAAATTTCACTTAGCTTTTTCCATAATATCTTATGGAAAAACCTCAATGGAAGTTTTTGGTCAATCCAGTTTATATATACACATCAGATATTCCAATCATTGGGTCTTTCCCTCTTATGCTTCCAAGCACTAACACTTACTATAACCTCTAGTGACATACCCTTACCAGTACAATTTACCCCACTTAGTCACTGATAACAGCTAAAATATACTACAGCCCTCTGAATCTGATATAAAAAAATGGGCAAATAACATGAACAAGCATTTTTCCAAAGAAGACATACAGATGGCCAACAGGTACTTGAAAAGATGCTCAGCACTGCTAATCATCAGAGAAATGAAAATCAAAGCCACAATGAGACATCACCTCACACTTTTCAGAATGGTTATTGTCAAAAAGAACACATAGAGAATGTCAGTGAGGATGTGAACAAAAGAGAACTCATGCATACTTTCAATGAGATTGTACATCAGTACAGCTACTATGGAAAACAATATGGAGTTTTCCTCAAAAAACTATAAGTACCATATGATCTAACAACTCCATGTCAGGGTATATATCTGAAGAAAATGAAAAAAACTAATTCAAAAAGATATAAGCACCCCAGTGTTCATTCAGTTCAGTTCAGTCACTCAGTCGTGTCCAAGTCTTTGCAACCCCATGGATGGCAGCACGCCAGGCCTCCCTGTCCATTACCAACTCCTGGAGTTCACTCAGACTCACATCCATCGAGTCAGTGATGCCATCCAGCCATCTCATCCTCGGTCATCCCCTTCTTCTCCTGCCCCCAATCCCTCCCAGCATTAGGGTCTTTTCCAATGAGTCAACTCTTCGCATAAGGTGGCCAAAGTACCGGAGCTTCAGCTTCAGCATCATTCCTTCCAAAGAAATCCGAGGGCCGATCTCCTTCAGAATGGACTGGTTGGTTCTCCTTGCAGTCCAAGGGACTCTCAAGAGTATTCTCCAACACCACAGTTCAAAAGCGTCAATTCTTCAGCGCTCAGCTTTCTTCACAGTCCAACTCTCGCATCCATACATGACCACAGGAAAAACCATATCCCTGACTAGATGGACCTTAGTCAGCAAAGTAATATCTCTGCTTTTGAATATGCTATCTAGGTTGGTCATAACTTTTTTCCAAGGAGTAAGCGTCTTTTAATTTCATGGCTGCAGTCACCATCTNCAGTCCAACTCTCGCATCCATACATGACCACAGGAAAAACCATATCCCTGACTAGATGGACCTTAGTCAGCAAAGTAATATCTCTGCTTTTGAATATGCTATCTAGGTTGGTCATAACTTTTTTCCAAGGAGTAAGCGTCTTTTAATTTCATGGCTGCAGTCACCATCTGCAATGATTTTGGAGCCCAGAAAAAGAAAGTCTGACACTGTTTCCCCGTCTATTTCCCATGAAGTGACGAGATTGGATGCCATGATCTTCGTTTTCTGAATGTTGAGCTTTAAGCCAACTATTTCACTCTCCTCTTTCACTTTCATCAAGAGGCTCTTTAGTTCCTCTTCACTGTCTGCCATAACAGTGGTGTCATCTGCATATCTGAGGTTATTGATATTTCTTCCGGCAATCTTGATTCCAGCTTGTGTTTCTTCCAGTCCAGCTTTTCTTATGATGTATTCTGCATATAAGTTAAATAAGCAGGGTGACAATATACAGCCTTGACGTACTCCTTTTCCTATTTAGAACCAGTCTGTTGTTCCATGTCCAGTTCTAACTGTTACAGCATTATTTATAAAAGCCGAGTTACAGATGCAACCTAAGTGTCCATCAACAGATGAAGATGTGGAACACACAAACACAGGAATATTACTCAGCCATAAAAAAAGATTGAGATTCTGCCCTTTATAGCAATATGGGTAAACCTGTCTTAATAAAGCATCGTTTAATGTTTACTATCCAAGTTACCTTTTCATAAACATACTACACATTGTCAATATTCCCCTTAGAGCCAGAATGCTCCCGATATGGCAGCAGCTAGAGCAGTGTATACCACAGGGACTATTTGCCTTGGTCTGGACATTATATTTTTACAGCTGCTGCTCAGATTGTATTACCTCTGAGAAAGTGAAAGTGAAGTTGCTCAGTCATGTCCTACTCTTTGCGACCGCATAGACTCTATCCTACCAGGCTCCTCTATCCATGAGATTTTCCAGGCAATAGTACTAGAGTGGATTGCCATTTCTTTCTCCAGGGGATCTTCCCAAACCAGGGACTGAACCCGGGTCTCCAGCATTGTAGACAGATGCTTTACCATCTGAGCCACCAGGGAAGTTTATTTCTAACTCATATTGAGTCAGATAAACTGACTCAATAATCAATCAGTTTATCTCACTGGGATAAGCATAATTCAGGTAAACTCAGGTTTTTCTTATACACCTATATATTTCATTTTTAAAATTAATTTTACATGTATAAATTTTAAAAGCTACTTCTGAATTTTTATTATAATCTTAAGAGACTATTGGGAGTAACATTGTTTTTGTTCAGCCATTCAATCATGTCCAACTCTTTGTGATCCCATGGATTGTGGCACACCAGGCTTCCCTGTCCTTCACCATCTCCTGGTGCTTCCTCAAACTCAAGTCCATTGAGTCAGTGATGCCACCCAATGATCTCATCCTCTGTCATTCCTTTCTCCTCTTGCCTTTAATCTTTCCAAGCATTAAGGTCTTTTCTAATGAGTTGGCTCTTCACATCAGGTGGCCAAAGTATTGGAGCTTCAACTTCAGCATATCTCCATGCAGTAAATATTCAGGATTGATTTTCTTTAGGACTGATTGGTTGTATCTTCCTGCAGTCCAAGGGACCCTCAAGAGTCTTCTCCAACACCACTGTTCAAAAGCATAAGCTTTTCAGCACTCAGCTTTCTGGTCCAACTCTTACAAGCATACATGACTACTGGAAAAACCATAGCTTTGACTATACAGGGCTCTGTTGGCAAAGTAATGTCTGCTATTTAATATGCTGTCTAGGTTTGTCATAGCTTTTCTTCCAAGAAGCGTCTTTTAATTTCATGGCTGCCGTCACCATCCACAGTGATTTTGGAGCCCAAGAAATTAAAACTGTCATTGTTTCCATTGTTTCCCCATCTACTTGCCATGAAGTGATGGGACCAGATGCCATGACCTTCATTTCTTGAATGTTGAGTTTTAAGTCAGCTTTTTCATTCTCCTCTTTCACATTTGTCAAGAAGCTGTTTTAGTTCTTCTTCACTTTCTGCCATAAGAGCGGTGTCATCTGCATATCTGAGGTTATTGATATTTCTCCCAGTAATCTTGATTCCAGTTTGAGCTTCACCCAGCTCAGCATTTTGCATGATGTACTCTGCATATAAGTTAAATAAGCAAGGTTACAATATACAGCCTTGATGTACTGCTTTCTCAATTTGGAATCAGTCCGTTGTTCCATGTCTGGTTCTAATTGTTGCTTCTTGAGCTGCATACAGTTTTCTCAGGAGGCAAGTAAGGTGGTCTGGTATCCCATCTCTTTAAGAATTTTCCATAGTTTGCTGTGATCCATAGAGTCAAAGGCTTTAGCGTAG
Organism: Aepyceros melampus; assembly: GCA_006408695.1. Classification (NCBI taxonomy): domain Eukaryota; kingdom Metazoa; phylum Chordata; class Mammalia; order Artiodactyla; family Bovidae; genus Aepyceros; species Aepyceros melampus. The sequence continues at coordinate 10,722 of SJXQ01007017.1, read as the reverse complement.
TCAGTGAAGCAGAAGTAGATGTTTTTCTGTAACAGAGGATTTCCTATATCCAGTAAATGAGTAAAAGATTTCACTTTTTCCATTTCATTTACTACCTTTAGTGAAGTTACCCCCATATGTGTTTATTTGTTAGAAAACAGATACTCTACAAAATTAGGTTATTTGATAATCATCACAGTGACTGAATCTATGTTTATCCATGCAAAAAACACATTTTTCCAGAACATGAGACAGTCTCAGAGTGTGATACAGTAGTGAGTCTTTCTTTTAACATTACTCTTTTTGAAAGTTTGAAGAGTAGGCCTTTCAGATTATTATCTTAGTTATTTATAAACAAGTTAGAACAGCAGCATCAAGGACAGAGTTCTGTGACATGCCATCAGGGAACTCTTTTCTCGTGTTGGCAATGCCCCATTAGTCAATACTCTGAGAAAAAGAATTTTACCAGCCACAAGCTGACCTAATTTTGCTAAAGTCCAACACATATATCAGCATTATATGTACAAGAATACCATAAAATACTTTGTCAAAATGCTTGCTGAAATCTGAAATGTTCTACCTACCCGCAGCACTTCCAAAACTCTTCTTGCACTTGAGAATAAATGTGGGTCACCTTAATTTAACAAAATGTACTTGGTTTTAGTCCTTCAAGATTTTTCAAAGCCCTTACATTGTTAATGACCATTGTTCACAGAATATTTGCTATAATGTACTTTTCCAGAGACCCTTATTTAAAAAAAAATGAATGAAAAGGACATGTTTACCTTTATTTTAAGACTGATACCCTATGGAATATACTTTGCTAAACAATTGATTCACAGATTAATTTCAGTCTGAAATATCTGATACAAAGTGATTTGCCATTAGTTTGATGTAATTTTATACCGTCAATGAAAAGCAAAAGTGAAAGTGGCTCAGTCTGTCTGACTCTTTGCAAGCCTATGGCCTATACAGTACTTGGAATTCTCCAGGCCAGAATACTGGAGTGGGTAGCCTTTCCCTTCTCCAGGAGATCTTCCCAACCCAGGGATCGAACCCAGGTCTCCCACATTGCAGGCAGATTCTTTATGAGCTGAGCTACCAGGGAAGCCCCAGAATACTGGAGTGGGTAGCCTATCCCTTCTACAGTAGATCTTCCTGACCCAGGAATTGAACTGGGGTCTCCTGCATTGCAGGTGGATTCTTTACCATTGCAAGCCTATGGCCTATACAGTACTTGGAATTCTCCAGGCCAGAATACTGGAGTGGGTAGCCTTTCCCTTCTCCAGGAGATCTTCCCAACCCAGGGATCGAACCCAGGTCTCCCACATTGCAGGCAGATTCTTTATGAGCTGAGCTACCAGGGAAGCCCCAGAATACTGGAGTGGGTAGCCTATCCCTTCTACAGTAGATCTTCCTGACCCAGGAATTGAACTGGGGTCTCCTGCATTGCAGGTGGATTCTTTACCAACTTAGCTATAAGAGAAGCCCTGTATGAAAATATCATACAAGCACTCACATATATAAATGTTACACACACACACAACACACACATGCACACTCACACACACACCACTAACAGGGTTCTAGAATTCTGGTAGACACTGGCAACCAGTTAAATGATTTTGTCTCCTTTAGGCTGCTCCATATGTAGAGTGCATTTGTATGTCTATCCTCATTCCTCTGTGTAGACGTCACACATAAAAAGTGATGTTTATCTCTACTCACATCTATTTTTTTCTTGATGTTCTAACAACCCCATGAATCTCCTTAACCATGTATCAACCACAGTCTCTATGTGATGTACTCTCAGAGAGACAGTAAATTGTATTTCCACAGAATCTTCAACCTCTTGAATTAGCCAAGTCACACAATAAATAAAAGCTTGCTGGCAAAAACAGAGACATATACACAGAGAACAAATGTGTGGACACCGAGAGGAGAAAGGAGGAGGATAGGATGAATTGGGAGATTGACACCTACACACTAATTGGTGAGACAGATATATATATATATAGTAATACATATAAAATAACTTTGAGAACCTGCATATAGTACAAGGGACTCTACTTAATGCTCTATGGTGACCTAAACGGGAATGAAATCCAAAAAGGGAATATTTATATCCATACAGCTGATTCACTTTACAGTATACCAGAAACTAACACAATATTGTAAAGCTATTATATCCCAACTTAAAATAAAAAAAATACTAATACCCTGCTTACTTGACTCCAAATCCTCCCAATACTTCTGCATAAAAAACTTTGAGAAATATCCTGTGTCCTCTTTCATTCTGTATATTTCCCCCGTGTTTTATGTGTGTTCATGATTTATTATCTCTGTCTTCAGATTCATTTTGCTTCTTTCTCCAATTTTATCATAGTCCTCCTTTTAACTATTTGCATTCCAAGATCAGTGATGCCCATGAAATATTAATCATGAGATAATGAAACAGGAATGTCTCTGAGCTACTTATCTCTTATAGAGGACTATGATAAGATTAGTTCACAATATTGAAAAGAAAGTCTATTGGCCATTTCGTATCCCCCATTCTGGTCCTGTCAACCATCGTTCTCACCCCAGCAGCAGTAGCTAAGCTCACATATGTGCACCCTGCCAGCACCTCACCTCTATAGTATCCTGACTCACTAGACATTTGTGGAAACTCTCATGTCACTCACATATATGGAATCTGAAAGGGTGAGTGACATAGACATAGCTGACTCTTGACCTATGAGATATGACAGCCCATGGATAAAAGTGCCTCCCTATGTTTCTTCAGCAGACAATTCTGAAGCCTGTTCAATATGTCAGAGGGTCAAGCTCCAGCCACTCATCATGGCAGCAACTTGATTATGCACCTTTGTCCATCTTAAAAAAATTAATTTCCCCTCTGCCATTTCACTCTGCAGTCTCTTGATCCTGCTCTCTGGAATTGTTTCACAAGTAAACCACATGGAGGTAAGCTCTGGTCTGTCACTCTGCCAAGTGGGGAAACCCAGGCTAGGACAGGAAGCATTATGTCCTTCATGTTTGGTACAATGTGACATTCATTTTTAGCTCTTTTATTTCAAGCAGGAAGTTTTCTTGCCAAAATAGGATTGAAAATCGCCATCAAGTGTCCCAGTCTCCAGTAATGGTTGTGGTCTCACATGGAAATAGCAGCCACCAAATAGTACACAAATATAGTCAGACACAACTGAGCGACTTCACTTTCACTTTTCACTTTCCTGCATTGGAGAAGGAAATGGCAGCCTACTCCAGTGTTCTTGCCTGCAAAATCCCAGGGACGGGGGAGCCTGGTGGGCTGCTGTCTATGGGGTTGCACAGAGTCGGACACGACTGAAGCGACGTAGCAGCAGCAGCAGCATAGATACAGAGGACATGTGTACAGAAGAGGAAGACAAAAGTGCAGGGTCCCAGTGAGTACTGAGTTTAAGATGGGACAAGTCTTATAATGGCAAACTTGTAGCTAGAAACCAATTGATGCAGTCTAGGCTACAATAGTGGGCTTCTCGGGTGGCGCTAGTGGTAAAGATCCTTCCTGCCAATGCAGGAGATGCAAGAGACACAGATTCAATCCCTGATTGGGAAGATCCCCTGGAGGAGGACATGGCAACCCACTCCAGTATTTATGTCTGGAGAATCCCATGGACAGAGGAGCTTGGTGGGCTACAGTCCATAGGGTTGCAAAGAGCTGGACACAACTGAAGTGACTTAGCACACACACATACAGAGCATATCATCATCTTTATCAATCCAGAAGTATCTATTTCAGTGCGTCCTGGGTGGGACAAACCACTGAGGCACATAGCCAGGGTGTGATGACTTGAGTCAAAATAGTTTCTTTAGCTGTATGTGCTAATGGGATGAACTGATTGAAAATATTTCTTATAAATTTGTTAGATATAAAAGCATGCAATTGTCATTTAGATTTATTTGCAGAAGCTTTTCATACTGTTGTCCGTCTTTTAAAATCTAAACTTAGAAGACCCATATTCTAATCACAATGTACAGTTCATACCACCATGGGTTCATTTAGCTGATCTACCACAATTAGGATGTTTTTTATTTTAAGCAACAGAAACATAGGCTTCAACTGCACTAAGGATTAAGAAAGCGTTTTATCTGTTGTAAAAAGAAGACTACCACAGTGGGTTTCAGGATTCATTGATCCAGCAGCTCAGGGATGGTATCAAGAGCCCAAGTTCTTTCTGTCTCCAGGCCATTCTTGCTGTCAGCTGCTTCCTCAGACTGGTAACAAGGAAGCTGCAGTTATCTCCAGGGTCGTTTTCACTCTGCCAAATGTTCAGATGTGGAGCAGGTACCTGGGGCTTTTTTGTATGAGTATAGATTCTTTTATCTGGAAACTCTGATTTCTCATTACCAAGAATTTGGTTACATGACCCAAGTAAACTCACTGCTGTCATTGGGAATGAAATCCCTGTGGGTGACTTAGACTAATGGTCTGAGCTGGCATGAACACTGAGGAGTCAGCCACAGGGTCCAGGACGCACACTTTCCTTGATGGATGTTTGCCTGCTCAGTCACTAAGGCCTGTCTGACTCTCTTGAGACCCATGGACTAACACCTGGCAGGCTCCTCTATCATGGGATTTCCCAGGCAGGAATACTGGAGTAGGTTGCCATTCTCCTCCAGGGGATGTTCCTGACCCAGGGATCGAAACTGCACTGCGTCTCCTGTGGCTCCTGCACTGGGAGATGGACTTTTTACCACTGAGCCGCCTGGGAAGCCGACACTTTCCTTGATAATAAAAATCAAATGCTCTTACATCCAGAGTAAACAAAGGTGGATAAAAAGCCCCTTTAACCAACTGAAGCTTGTTTTACTACATACAGCAGCAGCAGCACAAAATGATTTTTATGCCACAAAAACCTTCATTCAGAAAGATTTCCAGCACAATTTTCAGATCAAAGTCCCTTCTGCGAGATTCAGATCATTATCTAAATGCTAAGCATAATGAGGTCACTACAACAACACTTCCTTTTTGTGTTTATTGGCTTCCATGTCACAAAGTTACATACTAGAGAAGTTCTTTGAAGTTCAAAAGAGGACAAATCAATAGCTGATGTAACAAACTTGCCTCCTACCTTTTAGGTTATATCCCTATATAATTACGTATCCCATATATTTGTTTGCCTGTTGTGCAATTTCTGCACAACAGAAGTCCAATTGCTGGCTTGAGGTCAAGCCCCACATGAATGAATACTTATTAACAAACCGGTTGCAACTCATACTGTGATGAAGTTCTGGCATTTTACTGGGGGCCTCTTTGCAGCTTGAATCCTCTGTCATTTTGACAATTGAATCTCATTTGCAAGGAAAGGGTGAAAAAAGACAAATCTACATCCTGACATCTTCTGACATGTCTCTGGAGGTGATGAATCCTGGTTTGAGGGAAGGCTCAAAATAATTGAGCAATGGAAAGTAAATGAGAGAACAGTTTTCCAGTAGCTTCACTCTTTAACAGTCTGTCAAAACATCTTGACAGGTTACAAAACAATGATTTAAATCCCAAATGCAACTCATCTTGCACTCATGTGAGGGACTTACACACGCATGCTGAAGACTCATGCATGCATATATCAGAAATATTCTCCAAGGCTGTGAATGTGTTACGTCTTATTCCCATATCGGTAAATAACATGAAAGAATATCCATATCCAAAAAACCCAAATCACTGTAACAAAAAAATACCCATTTGTTGTACTTATATTATTTGAAACCGATTTGATCAACATTTTAGAAATACACATATTTTGTTTTGTTTTTAAAAGACTAGTCCCAGAGCCCCAGCATTGCTGCAGGTCATTCAAGATGACGGGGCATTTGTCTTAGAAGGTTCCAAATTTTTTCATCTATAATATGTGTTAATGATTTATTATATGTCTATAACTATAGAATGATCCCTTTTTTACTTCAATTTAAAATTAAGTATATCAAGAACACGTATTCCATAGATCTCTTCTGATTTATAAAATAAATAAAAATTTTATTTCTACAAAACTCCCCTGAATATTTATGTGGTCCTTGTATTTCTCCCTTGAAAGGAAAAGTAAATGTACATTTTATAAATATTGGTTTTAAAAGGACAACTACATAAAGGCTTGCTGTCATTGACGTCAATCCTTCATTTAACAAATTTTATGGATCACTGCTTTCTAAATGCTGGAAAAATCATAACAAACAAGACAGAGTTTCTTGGCCCCAGTCAATCCTGCACTCCAATGCCTGAATTTGTCCATATAGGTCCTTGGGTGGGGATCCTGATGCAAGCATTGTCTCAATTCCCCAACCACCTCCAGTCTGGGGGGATCAGGGTGTTCAATGAGCTGGTTCTAGTTCTCCTGTCTCTAGAATATAATACACTGAAAGTCCCAACTTTTAAAATGAGAAAGTATAGTCCAGCCTCATTTTATAATTCTTTAAAACTGTCTCCTTCCCAATGTCTTTCTCTTTGAAATACACTGATTTATGTGAAGGTGAAACCTAAATTATGCCATTTTCAAAGTACTACTTAAAGAAATTAAATACCAATATGTCACATTAAAAATTCAACTAAATTTTTTCACAAAGTAATTGTCCTCTCTTCTTCTGCCAATAAAGAAAGGCTGGACATCTCTCATATACAAAAAGCAGCTAAAGACTATGGATGATAAGGAACCAGAACTCAACAGAATCTCATATATGCCAATTGCACAACAGTACTTATTTAATTAGGAATCTCAAGCCACCCTTCTCATTTAAAGAGAACTCTGAATGTGCACCATTATTATTTGCATTGTCTAATGTGGCAAATACAATAATGCATTAAGAACTTTTATACCTATTCAGCAAATATTTATTGAGCAAGTACTATGTATAGGCTCAGTTTTAAGAGCTTGGCATATGGAAATGAAAAACAAAAACAAAAATAACACCTCTCTTGCTCTGGAAAAACTTACATTTATTTAACACCCCTTGAACCTCTTATCCTCCAGTGGCACTAGTGAAGAATTCACCTAACAATGCAGGAGAAATAAGAGATGTGGTCTCCATCCCTGGGTCAGGAAGTTCCCCCAGAGAAGGAAATGGCAGCCACTCCAGTATCCTTGCCTGGAAAAATCCTATAGACAGAGGAGCCTGGGGGCTACAGTCCATGGGATCAAAAAGAGTCAGATACAACTGAAGTGACTTAACACAAACCTCTTGAAGCGTGTGCTGTTATTAATCATATTTCTTAGAAGATAGCATAATGGGATTTAGAAGTTAATTAATTTGCCTAATTAAATACACAGGCTTTGAATCTAAGTCTGTATCCATCTAGAGCTTGAACTCTTAAATAAAAAACCCAGTGGATCATGCATTCTAGTTGACCACAAACTGGCAGCAATTTCCTTAAGGTCTTTAACATATAAAAATATGGAATTCATTATGATAAAAAGAATTAACCTGGCAAATCAACTACTTTCTCTTTGAGCCCCCCCTGTGTAAAGGGTAATGGCTATGGTAACAGACATTAGAGATAGTGTGAAATAACATTAAGTGCATGGGGTTATGGAGTCTGAAAAGCTTAGCATCTGTTCCTCTCATGCTGCTTGCTAGAAAGCTAGACAGCATGATGTTAGGCAATCACATAATGCCTCAAAGTTTTGGTTTCCTCACCTATAAAATGAGTCTACAATAGTAACCACCAGGCAAGCCACTCTGCATCTTACAAAAGGTGGCTTTGTGTAGAGAGCTCAGCATGGTGTCTGACAGGTGGTTCGATCACAACAGAAACTGGACCTAAGTCATGTTACACTTATTTCTGTGAATAACCAACTAAGGCAGGAGAACTATACATATTTCAGTTAAAATAACCCAGTGAGCTATCTGTAGTGAGGATAAATATTCGCTTTTTATAGCTCTTGGTTTCTCAGAGCCTTCGGAGTGTCTCAGGCATCTAACTCAAAGAGAAGAGAGTTGAGGTTTTCATTTTAAAAACACCTAACTCGTTGCCTCTTGCTTAATTTATAGGTGCACAAAGCACTCATAATGCAAAAAAGCAAAATGGCTGTCTGAGGAGGCCTTACAAATAGCTGTGAAAAGAAGAGAAATGAAAAGCAAAGGAGCAAAGGAGAGATATACCCATTTGAATGCAGAGTTCCAAAGAATAGCAAGGAGAGAAAAGAGAGCCTTCCTGAGAGATCAATCCAAAGAAATTGAGGAAAAGAACAGAATGGGAAAGACTAGAGATCTCTTCAAGAAAATTAGAGATAGTAAGGGAACATTTCATGCAAAGATGGGCTCGAAAAAGGACAGAAATGGTATGGACCTAACAGAAGCAGAAGATATTAAGAAGAGGTGGCAAGAATACACAGAAGTGTACAAAGAAGATCTTCATGACCCAGATAATCACGATGGTGTGATCACTCACTTAGAGCCAGACATCCTGGAATGTGAAGTCAAGTGAGCCTTAGAAATCATCACTACGAACAAAGCTAGTAGAGGTGATGGAATTCCAGTTGAGCTATTCCAAATCCTGAAAGATGATGTTGACAAAAGAGCTGGACTCAATATGCCAGCAAATTTGGAAAACTCAGCAGTGGCCACAGGACTGGAAAAGGTCAGTTTTCATTCCAACCCTAAAGAAAGGCAATGCCAAAGAGTGCTCAAACTACCGCACAACTGCACTCATCTTACATGCTCAACGTAAGTAACGCTCAAAATTCTCCAAGCCAGGCTTCAGCAATACATGAACCGTGAACTTCCAGATGTTCAAGCTGGTTTTAGAAAAGGCAGAGGAAACAGAGTTCAAATTTCCAACGTCTGCTGGATCACGGAAAAAGCAAGAGAGTTCCAGAAAAACATCTATTTCTGCTTTATTGACTATGCCAAAGCCTTTGACTGTGTGGATCACAATAAATTGTGGAAAATTCTGAGAGAGATGGGAATACCAGACCACCTACCTGCCTCTTGAGAAATCTATATGCAGGTTAGGAAGCAACAGTTAGAACTGGACATGGAACAACAGATTGGTTCCAAACAGGAAAATGAGTACGTCAAGGATATATATTGTCACCCTGCTTATTTAACTCATATGCAGAATACATCATGAGAAACACTGGGCTAGAAGAAGCACAAGCTGGAATCAAGATTGCCAGGAGAAATATCAATAACCTCAGAAATGCAGATGACACCACCCTTATGGCAGAAAGTGAAGAACTAAAGAGCCTCTTGATGAAAGTGAAAGACAGAGTGAAAAGTTGGCTTAAAGCTCAACGTTCAGAAAACTAAGACCATGGCATCCGGTCCCATCACTTCATGGCAAATACATGGGGAAACAGTGGCTGGTTTAATTTTTGTGGGCTCCAAAATCACTGCAGATGCTGTTTGCAGCCATGAAATTAAAAGACACTCACTCCTGGGAAGGAAAGTTATGACTAACCTAGACAGCATATTAAAAAGCAGAGACATTACTTTGCCAGCAAAGGTCCATCTAGTCAAGGCTATGTTTTTTTCAGTGGTCATGTATGGATGTGAGAGTTGGACTATAAAGAAAGCTGAGCAACGAGGAAGTGATGCTTTTGAACTGTGGTGTTGGAGATGACTCTTGAGAGTCTCTTGGATTGCAAGGAGATCCAACCAGCACATCCTAAAGGAGATCAATCCTTGGCATTCATTGAAAGGACTGATGTTTAAGCTGAAACTCCAATATTTTGGCCAACTGATGCGAAATCTAACTCACTGGAAAAGACCCTGATGCTGGGAAGTATTGACGGCAGGAGGAGAACGGGACGACAGAGGATGAGATGGTTGTATGGCATCACCCACTCAATGGACATGAGTTTGGGTAATCTCCCAGAATTAGTGATGGACAGGGAGGCCTGGCATGCTGTGGTTCATGGGGTCACAAAGAGTCAGACACGAATGAATGACTGAACTGAAAGCATTCATTCCTAATTTATGATACCAAAACTTGTGGAGAATTACATTAAACTAAAAACTTTTATTATCAAACCAATTATTTTTCTGATAAATAATACATTAAAAGATTTTTGAGTAATATTCCTTACTTTTAAGCTCAAAAATTGATGACTATATTGCTTTTTAGCTTTAAAGATTAATCATCCATGTATTCGTTTGCATAATAGATATTTATATATACATAGTTATATGTCTATATCTTTATCTATATATATACACCCATATCTATATCTTTATCTATACCCATAGTATTCTTAGAGCGTGGGCAGTCTAGAAAACCCATAATAGCCAAGATAAATGTATTTGAAATCATAGAAAATGAAAGTTCTAGCCAGAAAAAAAGGCAATAAGCAATGTTTTAAAATCAATTATAGACCAGAAAAACAGTAACATATATGATATGCAAAATTATTTCTATTCAATGTTCAATTGGTTACTAAAGAAAAAAAATCAAGTATTCTTAGGAGAAAGTAGGCAAATGACATAAAAGTTATTTCACATGAAGGAAAAACAAAGCCACAGTGGCACTGAGTATTTGAAAAAGTTCAGATTTATTCATAACTGAAAAATGTAAATTAAAAGACCATTTTTTTACAAAAGTGAACAGCATATATCAAAAGTTAAATTAATGCTCAGCATCAGAAATGCATGGGGAATTATTCTTTCCTTGTTCATAGCAATATAAATTTGTGAATCCTCTTTGGAGAACAACTTGACAAAATATTAAATATATAATAAAATACTAAAATGCCAGTATTTTTCCTCAGTATT